>JARJLG010000260.1:0-123283 GCA_029448575.1 Mycena maculata | reverse complement strand
CCACCGGCTTCTGAGGGGCCGACTGGAATTCGGTACCCGGTGCTCGAAGAACGGGGCGGCCAGTGCGACGACGCGCCTTGACCTTGGGTTTCGGGGCAGCCGGCGCATCAGACTCTTCTCCGGAAGAAGGCTGAGCTGGGGAACGCTTAGGCTTCTTGGACTTGGGAGGTTTCGCAGGTGCTGGCGTGGAGCTCGGCTTCCGCTTTCGGAGCTGGTAACAATTGCGCAGAGGAGGGGAATCGGAGGAAGAAGACTCTGATCCGTCGGAAAACGCGACCGAAACGGAGGGAGCAGAAGAGTGCTGGGTTATAGTAGGACGACCGCTCTGTGAAGGGGTGTTCGGACCGCCTTTACGAGAGGGTTGGGTCTAGAAAAAGACTTTAGTTAAAGTCGAGGACAACTAAAACCCATGGATAAAACCTACCCTCTTAGCGAGTCCGATCTTGGAGAGCAAGGGAGGGACTATAACCATACTTGCAGGGGGCGGGGGTCTTTCGCAAAGGTGGTTTACGCCCAGGATTCGCTGGCGGCGGAGAAATATGTCCCTATGAACAAGTGGTCACCAATGAGCGGTTATGAAAAACAAAAACATCAGGAAGTGAAACTCACGACGTCACTACGTTCGGGCTCTTCTACGATCTCGGTCTCTGGGACCAGATCCAAGTCTTGAGGCGCTGGAGTATGCCCTGGGGACTGATCGATGTCTTGTAGGATGCGGGGCGAATGAACAGGTGTACTACAAACAGATGGAACCAAGTTCCAACCTGTTTCGTTCTCAAGGGGAGAATCGATTCGTTGTTCTATGACAGGGGTTACGGCGAGGGAGCCTGGTGATGGGACGAGCTCGGGAAAGGGAACCTGAGGTGGGGCGACAAAATCCGAGAAAGGGATGGTGAAGTCGCGAGGTATCGAAGATCGCTACTAAGCAAGAGGGTTTTAGGGGAGCTAAAAACCCGGAGATGAAATCACGCACCATGGGTGGGAGAGGCTCGTATAAAGCTAAATCCAACAAATCTTGTTTGGCACGCGGGAGCAGAGCATGCAGCCAGTTCAAGGATCTGAACCAGGCTGTAACGGTCTCGGAAGGGGTATAACCGGACTGGGGAAGCCCTGCTCTAAACGCAACCTAACAGGAGGTGTGAGTACGAGGAAGGTACAGGACGAGGAACACGAGAGACAGACGTACCAAGTGTGGCTGGGCCAAGCGGATTGTAGCATAAAATTGCCGGCGATCAGGCAACGTTGGGTATGCCAGGTCGAAGCAGGAAAGGAACGAAGTTGCGGACTTCCCTATGGTCCAAGACTCGGAAAAATCCGTGGTCCTGCTCGTCAAGATAGAACCCGCAGTGTTGAGAAGCGGGGGTGCAGTTGTTTCGGCGAAAATTAAAGGCCAACGGTGCGAGCTATCAAAAATTGGAGCGATTAGTGGGGTTCGGAAATAAAGGGCGAAGTCACGTACATTTTCCTCGGGAGCAGGGAGATCCGTAAACAGCGCAAAGAACTCCGCGGACGCGCTAGGCCTGAGCTCCTCTGACAAGCTATTCACAGCGTACTGTAAAGTGGACACTACGCGACGAAGAGTATCGGAATTGGGAGTCAGATTGGCCTTCCTAGCTAAGACATAGGTGTCCTAATGAAAGGAGAGTCAAACTCAGCTAAAAACCAGTGAAAGACGCGTGAAAACACGTACGAAGGCCGGTTGGGACGCGTGGAATAGGGAGGCAATATACTCCGGGTGAACACGGACCAAACGCGCTGGGAGGCGCGCAATTCCGACAAGTCTAGCTACGGGGGGGCAGTCCAAGAAGAAGATAGAGATTTCTTCGCCCCGTTGCAGTGTGTAACCTTGAAGTTCCAAACTGAAAGGAAGCCATTGGGGTGCGTGAGGGAGGTCTGAAGGTGGCAGGAATAGGCCAGCAGGGTAGACTTCTACATCCTCTTCGAAATTATAGAGAGGTGCCGAAGGATCCCGGAGGATGTCGTAGGCAGTACGCGGGCTAGTTGGGGTCGACATGAGTGGCGTGAGACAAGAAAATCCTTAATTTGGACTTGTTAGGCCGCTGTGATCCGAGAATTAAACTTAGAACGCTGAGTTTGATAAAATACGCTCACTACAAAAGGACTTGAGGATACAAAGTGATTGGGGAGCCTTTCACTCCGAAAGACCTGAAATAATCGAACTTTAGTTAAAATCCATGCCAAGTGGGCAGGGCTTACTAAAAACAGTAGTGGGTAAATTGATCGGAAAATTGATGGGTCAAAAACCCTTCAGTTATCGACGAACAAACTATTTAAGTACGGATGAATGGGGTGCAGTGAATAGGCAAATATACCTTGGAAATAATCACGGGGGAATGATTGACAGAAACGTCAATCAGGATCTGCTTCCGTTGATCTGCGATCAACTAAACCGGTTAAACCGATAAGGAGTCATCTGGAAAAGAGCATTGTTGACTGGGGACAGTCAAGATTTATGAAAAGGGGAGATGATAAGCAGGCAAAATAGCCAGGCCTGAAATACCCATATTTTAGCGCCTTTGTTCTACTTACTAAAGCAGAACACTACTTATTGTTTCTGCCACTATAAAGGACTGAAGCGAGGTCTGAGCTGTCAGTTAAAAGCATTATGCACTGGAGAAGCTGAGAGGGCTACTGGGCCACCGATACCACGAGGGTCAACGGTCCAGCAGGCGTTCAGCAACTTTAGCTAAAGTCGATGTTCAACCATTCTATTGAATTGGGATGATCTACTGCGTGCTATATATCAAAGACATACACATATCATCCATCCAGAGGTCTCTCTACACGGGGAACCAACAAGGGGTCAAGGGTTAGCGGGAAAAGGATTGAGAACTGTGAACTAAAGAGGTTCCTATTCGGGAATAACCGTATCACGTGCTTAGACCGCGGAAGGACACGGGCAACACAGAGGGTTGCCAAGAATACATTTCCATGCTGGGCCTGTCAAGTACGGATCAGTTGGGTATTGAAAAGGCGACCAAAATAACCATACATCAGTGCTCACTAAGGCGTAGTGGGGCTGATATCACATGCATCAGAAATATCAATCTATAATTATCCAGATATCAGAACAAGGGGTTCTTTGAGCGGTTCTACTAACTACCAACAGCTATAGGAACTGATCCATGGCACGGAGCACATTATTCTCCGTTCCTGTTTACCCGTTGTACATCAGCAGTATTATTTATTTGTCTATCTTATTGACACATCTGTTTGTATAAATACAGCTAGGTTTTAGGTGGAAGGCCAGTAGATCCACCCCTTCTTATTAGACGTATCAGTTTTACTGGTATTGTCGCCTGGGAAGTCTTGTATCTATTCGGAGTACCGCTGGGAACTAGCATAGTTCTTTTTGTTGCTCTTGGTCAATATATTGTCATTGTTGGATCATATCTGTGCATTGTGGAACCTTAAGGAAATTAGAATCATATCGGGTCACATCGGGTTTCATAAGGATATTGCACGCACACGGATTTGAGACAGAACAAGGAACTTTAACGGACCGAGAACACAGAAAGGGATTTTAGCTAAAGTCAATTAGGACACCAGTAACTACCCCACCCAACCCCATTGTGATAAAACCCATCTCTGCTTCGTCCAGACTTCGCTAGAGTCTTTGGATCGGCTATTGGAACCACACAATCGGTTTAGCTAAAGTCATTATTACCTTGAACTACTCAAACATCAACCTAATACTTGGTTGGAACCCCGAACCTCGCATCGTTTGATTGTTGGATTATTGTTTAGTGTTGGTTTAGTGGTTGTTGGTGCTTACGCATTGATAGTCATTGATTCACGCTTGCACGGTAGTACATAAAGTCAGCGTTTCACCGACCTCACTGAACCTCTGCACTTTCACTCCTGCGACAAGTATGTCAGCGTCGAACTCGACCAGGGCCTTCAGGGGCTGCTACTTGCAGGCCTCGGTGCAGACGACTTGGACTGTAATCCTTTTGATGTATGGATCCACTCACAATTTCTCAATCGTAAATACAATATGATATAACTTTGGTATATATATTCTAGAGTCAAATAGTAGATGTCTCGCCCACCGAATCTAGTAGTCAACCCCCCAGACTTTATGGTGCTCCACAATTTCCACCGACGCATGGGTCATGCCCATGTGCGCGCTACCCCTTATCATGAAATTGAAATTTTTTGACGCAACTGAAACCTTTTGGCTCGTGCCGGTGCTCCTCTCTCTCTCTCTCCCAGCATCCCCCCAAAAAATGTCCACAGACCGGCGCTACCCTCTGCACAGTCGTGTGCCGCCGCTTCGCGCTGACGAGACTGTCACCTATGCTGCAGTATTGACACGCCCTATCATGGACGAAGAAATGAGCTCTGATGAGTCCCAAGGTAGCCGTGCTACGCCCTTTCCGTCAATACGCACCCCTGAAAGAAATCCAGACAGTGACATTGAGCTCCTCAGCAGTCCCCGCATATTACGGCGCCATCCTTCCCTGCAGGACCATCTAGACTTTCTCGCGCTTCAAAACGGGTTCAACGTCGCCGTTAGTCCTCTGGCGATTGGCACACTCTCCCAGCCCAACGAAATTCACGATCTTAGCCAAGATGGTGAGTAATTGGCTTGACTTGTTCCTTGCCCATTCCGCTGACGCCGGCATGGAAGATCCTTCAGACAATGAGACCGATCTAGTCCCAGACGACGGGGGTGAGTAGAGCTTTTCTGGATGTCAACTCCTATTGACTATATCAGGTGAAGTTCCAGGCATCAATTTCAATGCGCCCGTGGGTCCGCTTGCACCGCCTAGAGCCCACATACTTGCCGACTTCTCTCGCGAATTGGATCTTGAAATGCAGCTCGAGAATCCTCCTACTGTTCTGCGGGAGTTGATGGAAACTGTAGACGGTCTGTGTCTCCTCAGCTTGGCATTTGGCCCCCTTGACAGCGCATATGCAGCACCCGGTCTAAGCTACCAGCAGCGGGCAGGCTTGATTATCGCCGAGATTCATCGCTTGAGAGGCGATGCAGTTGAGCCTGTTGCTGAGGACAATGCACTACCTCCTACCCACAGCAATGTACCTACGGCCGATTTGCACCTGAGTACGCTGTTTTCTCTCATGATGATCCATAGCTCACCACAGATAGGCCTTTACTTTGTTGGTGTCCAAACACCGATGGGTTCACGCACCTTTGTACAGCCTCTGCAACTTGCTGCACCGGATTCGACCCTCCTCACGCGTCTCATCGCAGCTGGACGCCCGCTTGGGCGTGCGCTCGGCAGACTTGGCAACTATGGTGCGTACCTTGTTGGGACCGCCAAAGTGCCCATCGCGATTGAGGCCGACTACATGAGCCATCGCCACAACTTCCGTGAGCTCGGATCCTGGCATGACATGCAGACGTCTCCAACGCTGGGAGCCCTCGCGCCTGTTCCCCACTCCCGCCTCAGTTCGGACCTCCTTACAGCCCACAACATGGACCTGGACGCTGATGTTTATGTTCTGTATGTTTACCATGAGGTCAGTCGTCCGCCATGCGTACCACCATGCGCACATAATATTTATGAGTGACTCACTCACCCTCTCTCAGGACGCAGACACTCTAACGGGAACCCAGCCTGCACTTAACGCTGCCATCCCTCTTCCTCCCACTGCAGTTGGCCCGGCGGTGGGGCCCACCGCCAGGAACTCCACCACAGAGTACCTGCGAGGCACATTCCCCGCCTACTTTGAGCGTATCACCCATGCGCAGGCCACCTATGGAACCGCTTATCAGCACTGCCTCATCGAACGATATATCGGGTCCATCTGTCGAGAGGTTGGTATTGTCTTTGGCAGGACAATCACGCCTGGGCGCACCACTGCCGGCCTCGACATATACCCCAATGATGTCTCGACCGCCGCCGGCATTGCGCCGACGACGTTCTCCTCATACAGGACAGATTTCACGAAGGCTCGCAAAGTGCGCACCCTCCTTCAACGTTACAGAGATCTTCGCGAGCAGGGTCCAGTGCCAGGAGTTGATGACCAAAATGAAGTCAGGTTTGGTGTCCTGCTCCCCATGCTGGACGCAATGCTGGGCCCAGAGATCTTGGCCGAGTCCTTCCTGTCGGATACCAGCGGTGGCCCCGAAGCCCAGGCTGTGAGCCAAGGCATTACCCCCTTCCAGCGGAGCATTACCAATGCTATCAGAGTCCTCGAGCACATTTTAAACTAGTGCTGCGTTCCCCTGTTTCGAATCAAATTCCTATAGTAATGATAACATGTTTCATTGCTGAAGTATCCAGACGGTTCAATAAGATGCAGGGCTGCGTCAGACAGATAGGGGAAAAGACGTGCCTGTGAGAATCCTTGCAGCAGCGTTCTCAAGGTTGCGAGAACTGGCATGTGTAATCTTTCTATAGCAGGTCTGCAGCCATTAGGAATGGCTCATCAGCAGTCGCATCCGGAAAGAATAAACCCATTTTTTCGACAATATGAGCTGAATGAGCAGTGCAGCAAAAGAAAACGTAGATTTTCTCACCCAGATATTCCACATACGGTACGCGAAATCCGGCCTTGATGACGACAATTCCAACGTCCATGAGCTCGCCAGGGATTGTTGTGTGCCTCTTGATTGCTACGGGCTTTATCACATCCATAAACTGGTACGGGGTGTGCCCTCGGTCATGGTCATGAGAAGATAAAGGATCCCAGAGTCCGATCATGTTTTCCGATTTCAGGGAGCGTAGCTGCATAAGTCAGAATCAGAGTACGTAAGTCATCAGCTGGAATAGTCAGATGGGGGTGAAACCTTCCGCAAACGCCAGCGGAGGAGGCTAGTTGATGGGGCTGCTACAAATAACCTTTTGCTTCCGCTTTGCTCCCGCGGCACGACGAGAACATCTGCAAACAACTTGGGGTGTGGGCCGTGGCATAGCCCGGCAAAACTCGTACTTATTTTTTTTTTATTAGGGTATCAAGAACAGGCCACAATCTCGTCCACATCTTGACGTCCAAGTTACACACTACTCAGGTCACCTACAACCTATCTGGGTTTTGATTGAGAGCTGAACAAAGATGGAAAATCCAAACTCATCGGCCTGGTTTCAAACATTCTGGTCATTGAACATTGGATCACATGTTTCTGCAACAGGCAGCATAGAGAACACAATTATCAATGCTGCTGCAATAGAATGTTATTCTTCTATTCCTTCCTCTGCCTTTTACTCATGACGGTGCAAATTATTCATTTGAACTCTTTATTGAATCACAGAGCAAATGAATCTCTCCTGAGCTCATGGTCACAACCATATCAACCTTCAAGGCCAGATTGATCAAGCATGGTTATAACCCGGGGCATATCCTGCCGCATGGCAGCTACTTGGTTGACCTTAGCAATCCGGATGTGCCAGCTTTTATACTTCTTTGCTAGATTTGGATGCACAACTGAGTTCTGCTGCTGCTGCTGCAAAAAAAAAAAGATGCCAAAAGTCATAAGACTGCTTTTTTTGGATGACGCAAAACCAAGGTTGATATAATTGTACACCCTCACTCGGCCAACGCACTGAAAACATTTAGGCCATATGTTTGATGCGGTATGTTTCCTGCACATTCATGTCTCACCAGAACCCATTTTTGTCCAGGGCTACAACCTCCAGACCAAAGAGAAGGTCAGGAGTAAATTTCCCTCCTTCAAAATCTAATCCAAGGCTATTCGCAAGATAGGTCAGTTTATTTGTTGTCTTCCATAGATGCATATCCACTCACATCTTGCCAAGTCACGGAGTTTCACGTGCAAATCTGTTTATCCTACATCCGTGTTATGCACCTTAATGAC
This sequence comes from Mycena maculata, assembly GCA_029448575.1. Lineage (NCBI taxonomy): Eukaryota > Fungi > Basidiomycota > Agaricomycetes > Agaricales > Mycenaceae > Mycena > Mycena maculata. The sequence continues at coordinate 115,476 of JARJLG010000260.1, read as the reverse complement.
TTGCTGTAAGTCTGGGACTTACTTACAGTGATTGATGAAACCCGGTCCAATTATTACTAACCATCTTTGATGGATGATCCCAGTATTTAAATGTTTCCATCAGATGTACTTATTTATCTTGTCTTTCACTTACACTACGACAATCTAGGTTACTATTTCTTTTCATGTATTCCTATCTTGTCTTTCACTTACACTACGACAATCTAGATCACTGTTCCTGTCTTTCTGTCTGAATCAGTGAGGACGCATTGCCGGCGTCCTTTCACTTTTTTTTTGACATCGAACACATACCCACCGGTGCCTTTGACAGCTTCCACACTGTCTTGTCACACTCCAGCCTTTGACAGCTTCCACACTGTCTCGTCGGACTCCATCCACTCCTACTCCCCTCCGCACCAGGAAGTGGGCCCAAAATCACCCTTCTGTCACCACAGCGCCCGCTCCATCATCCCCAGGAGAAGCACGATCACTATCACCAAGCTCCCCGAGATTCTTATCACTTCCATCAGATCCTTTGCCACCATCAGACTTACTGCTGTCAGACTCGGATTCTGACATTGACAGCTACAGCATGACACCTCCGATCAATAAACCTGTCCTGGCAACTATCACACATCTCAAATCTGATCGTTGCCCCATTCTGGAGGCAGGAGTTATCACTCCCGAGATCCTCTATATGTGGCGCCGTGCTTGTCAGAAATATCTCAAGAACTGCAAGGAGCGTACTGCTGATGACTTGGTTAGCTTTGTAGCAGATGAGATGCGCGAGCCCATCTTGGAGAAGTGGTACATGGCTAGCCAGACCCGTATAGATGCTCTCAAGCTGGATGCTTATATCTCAGAACTTGGAACCCTGGTTTTGGAGAAGGGATGGGAAGGCAAAATGCGCCGCAAGGTGCTAGGTGCACTTGGCCAGAAATTTGCAGATTGGGCCTATGACATCCAGAATGTCAATGCTATTCTTTCACAGGCTGCACCAACTTTTGCTGTTGCCAACCCAGAGTTGAAGAACATTCTGGATGCTGGCCTTACAGCCACTCTTCAGGCAGATCTTGATACAGAGCCAGTTCTTTCCACAGAACTCAATGCTTGGATCTCTGAGGTCAAGGGACGTGATGACCGTCTCAAGTTTGAGACTGGTCGCATGCAGGAGCTTATTGATGCTCAGCCAGCCAGATCATCTCCCAAGGGGAAACTCTCTTTAGCAGAGCGTCTTTCCTCACCAAAGCCATCTCTGGCTTCAAGACTCACTGCACCTCCTGCAAAGGACACCAATCTCAAGTGTCCCCCTCTGACCGATGCAGAGAAGGTTCTCCTTGACCTTCATGATGGTTGCCGCCGTTGCCGCAAATTCTACATTGGACACCGTACGCTGAATTGCGATGGTGACTTCCCAGATGCAGCTACCTACCATACTCTCACACAGGCAGATGCTGTAGCCCAAGCTGCTGCTCGTGGAGAAACTCTCCGGGTTAAACGTGAACCAGCTGCTGCTGTTCGCACTCCCAAGAATATTCTTGATGCAGATTATGAAGAATCTGACTCTGACCGTGATGGGTATGTTCTGCCCCCTCTGACTGTCCCCCATCTCTATGCCAATGTCACCCTGTCTGGCCCTTCTGTCTCTGAATTTCCTATTCCTGTTCGCTCATTGCTGGATATCGGTTGCCCCTCTGTAGTTATTAGCGACAAGCTTGTCAAACAGCTTGGTCTTCGAAGATTTCCTCTTCCCGCTGAAGAGGATAATCTATCATCACTATCAGAATCACCATTGAGCTGTAGGGAATATGTGAAGTTGAAGGTGTCATCATCAGATGGGAATTGGACATCTAGGGTTGTCAGAGCTAAGGTTAATGTTGGTCTATGTATACCATTGATATTGGGAATGCCATTTCTATCTGGGGAAAATATTGTCATTGATTCTGCATGTCGAACTGCAGTTGATAAACGCACTGGCTTTGATCTACTCAATAACCCAACTCATCCACCTCGTCAGTGGGCACCAGAATGGACTGTACCAGCACCAACTCCAAAGAAGCCAAAACGGAAGCCTGTGTTATCTGAACCTGTTCCATTTGGTTCTAGTGCCCTCCTGCCTATCAGTGTTATGTTACAGGTCAAAAATCGCATTGATGACCTTGACTTGCAAAAACTTCTCAAGGATGAGGATATCCGTTTGAAAACAAAACATGCCGATGTTTTCCCTCTCCGTTTACCAGACAATACTGCTGATCTCCCTGGAGATATATTACATCGTATCCGACTGAAAAACCCTTCAATCACCGTGAAGGGGAAAACATACCAGCCTGCACGGAAAAATCTGGATTCATGGAAGCGAATGCTTGATGAACATATTGCTGCTGGTCGAATGCGTCCATCTTCCTCAGCATATTCTTCACCTGCATTTGTGGTCCCAAAATATACTGGTGGTATTCCAGATCCCTCCATTGATCCTCGTTGGGTCAATGATTACAGGGAACTGAACAAGAACACAATTCGAGATACCTTTCCTCTCCCACGAATTGACGATATTCTGGCAGATTGTGGTCGAGGGAAAATCTTTGGGAAGATGGATATGACCAACAGTTTCTTCCAGACTCGGGTCCACCCAGATGATGTCCACTTTACTGCAGTTCGAACTCCATGGGGACTATATGAGTGGCTAGTAATGCCTCAAGGAGGTTGCAATGCTCCCTCAACTCATCAGAGACGTGTTACAGAAGCCTTGCGTCACTTGATTGGGAAAATCTGTCATGTCTATGTGGATGATATTATCATCTGGTCTGATTCCATTGAGGAACATACACAGAATGTTGAGCTCATTATTGAGGCACTCCGCAAAGCCAAGCTCTATTGTAATCCTCGCAAGTCCCAACTCTTTGCAACAGAAATCAGTTTCCTAGGACATGTTATCTCTGCCCAGGGAATCTTTGCCGATCCTAGAAAGGTGGAACGAATTGTGCAATGGCCTCAGCCTAGGTCTGCTACAGATGTCAGAGGTTTCCTCGGACTAGTTCGATATATTGCAACCTTTCTGCCCAAGCTAGCAGATCATACATCTCATCTCACACCTTTAACAACCAAGGAGGCAGAGAAATCCTTTCCTGTCTGGATCTGGACTGATGCACACCAGCAAGCATTCCAGGCCATAAAAAATATAGTCATTGGTCGTGATTGTCTCACTGTTATTGACTATGAGGACCCCACAAAGACAATCTATGTCACCACAGATGCCAGTGATCGCCGCACTGGTGCAGTTCTGAGTTTTGGAGAGACTTGGGAAACTGCTCGCCCAGTTGCCTTCGACTCATATCAGTTGAATGCAGCAGAAAAGAATTATCCTGTACATGAGAAGGAACTCCTTGCCATAGTGAAGGCACTGAAGAAATGGAGAAGTTCATTACTCAATGTCCCTTTCAAGGTTATGACAGATCATCGTACCTTGGAATATTTCCAGGCTCAGAAAGATATGTCTCGCCGACAGTCCCGTTGGTCCATGTATATGGCTGACTTTGACTATGAAATCCACTATGTCAAAGGGGAAGATAACTGTGTTGCAGATGCTCTGTCTCATCTCCCCAACCTTGAGGATGAAAGTGTTGAAATGACACCTCTGGTTGCGGCTGTACTGCTATCACAGACACACCTACCTCAGAGAGATCGAATCCCTGCTGCTGCAGGGACTCTCAATATCTCTGCTGATGCAGAATTCTTACGTCGGATCTCTGCCGCGTATGATACAGATGAATTCACTAAGCAGCTTGAAGCTGGTATTACAGTTGGGAGTATCTCAGGTGTTCGCAGAAGCCCTGGTCAGAACCTAGTATATATTGGTGACAGGCTGGTTATTCCTAAGGATCAAGCAGTACGAGAACTTCTCTATCATCTGGCCCATGACTCTCTTGGACATTTCGGGTTCACCAAGAGTTATGCTGTCTTGAGAAATTCTTTCTATTGGCCCAATATGAGGCGTGATCTTGAAGATGCATACATTCCCTCATGTGTTGACTGTCAACGGAACAAAAGTCGAACGAAGAAACCTGTTGGGCCTTTACATCCACTTCCAGTCCCAGATGGCCGATTTGAGAATGTTGCATTAGATTTCATTGGGCCTTTGCCTGCTGATCAGGGTTTTGACATGATCCTCACTATGACCGACCTTATGGGTGCAGATGTACAGATTGCCGCTGTACACTCTGATGATACCGCAGAACAGACTGCATTGGTCTTATTCAACAAGTGGTATTGTGAGAATGGGTTGATGAAAAACCTAATCTCTGACCGGGACAAAGCATTCACATCTAAACTCTGGGAAGCTCTACACAAGCTTACAGGAGTGAAACTGAAGATGTCTACATCTTACCATCCAGAAACAGATGGAGGTAGTGAACGCACCAATAAAACAGTTGTCCAGGCCATCCGCTACCATGTAGATCGTAATCAGAAGGGATGGTGTGCTGCACTACCGCGAGTTCGCTTTGCCATAATGAATACACTCAATGCTTCTACTGGATTTTCACCATTCCAGTTGAAATCTGGTCATTCACCTCGGATTATTCCAGCCCTTGCACCTGGAATTGGTGGAGAAACTGTGGATGAGTTGGATGCTCGGGCACTCATTGAAAAGCTTGAGTTGGATGTACAAACAGCTCAAGACAGCTTGGCAGCTGCTAAAGTCAGACAGGCTTATCATGCAAATATACATCGTGCAGCTGAAGATATATACCAAATTGGTGACCGAGTTATGCTCTCAACTGCAAATCGGCGTCGTGATTACAAGCGAGCTGGAGCTAAGCGAGTAGCCAAATTCATGCCACGAGATGATGGTCCGTATGAAGTGGTCAAGGCCTTTCCAGAGCGTTCTGAATATACCTTGAAACTTCCCAACAATCCTCAACTGTTCCCAGGATTTCATGCTCACCTTTTGAAACGTCACATCCCTAATGACCCTATACTGTTCCCAACCCGTGAACCAGGTCGGCCAGGACCTGTCATTACACCTGATGGTGCTGTAGAGTGGACAGTTGAGAAGATAGTGGATGAGAGGAAACGAGGACGTGGCAAGCAATATTTGGTTCGCTGGGAAGGATATGGTGCTGAATGGGATGAGTGGGTCGCTGGTCGGGACATGCAGGACACAGCTGCACTTGATGTGTGGGAGGAAGAAGAAGAAGAATTGTAAACCATTCAAATTTTTTGAAGTGGGGGAGGGTGTAAGTCTGGGACTTACTTACAGTGATTGATGAAACCCGGTCCAATTATTACTAACCATCTTTGATGGATGATCCCAGTATTTAAATGTTTCCATCAGATGTACTTATTTATCTTGTCTTTCACTTACACTACGACAATCTAGGTTACTATTTCTTTTCATGTATTCCTATCTTGTCTTTCACTTACACTACGACAATCTAGATCACTGTTCCTGTCTTTCTGTCTGAATCAGTGAGGACGCATTGCCGGCGTCCTTTCACTTGCAACTCCAAATGTGACTGGCATGAGAACATCAGGACGTAAGTACAGTACACAGTACTTGCTAAACAACAAACAGTGTACAGTATTTCATTGGTCAATAACACAAGCAAATAAGATTCGGCCTGTGTACTCTTTGATGTTCACTTTGGGAAATATTAAGTCAGCCAATAGTCGAAAATATGCCTCTGGATTAATATGAGAAAATTTGTGATTTTCCTCAAGGGGGACATTAGTCACACGGGAAAAAAATGTTGTGTCATTGACCAGTGGACCTGAAATCAGTGCCAAACAATGGCCAAACAATCACTTTGTTCCCCTCACATCTCAAGATCTAAAGGATGTATCAAACCAAATTATATCCATTACTTGTTCTACAGATCTAATTCACCAGGGAAACAAGGTTCCAGACCAAGAGGTTCAGCACAGCTCGAGAAAATAAGTGTGTCATTGAGCGGTGATATACTGTAGTTTTGACAGCAGCAGGGATTGAATCATGCTGGTAGCCTGCTGTTGCAGTGTAAAGCAGGACTCAGGCAGGGCCAGATGAGTGGATTGTCAAACCGCAGGAGGTTGACAAGACCCAGAGAATTTTTGTTTTTTCAGTATTTTACATGATTGAGTAGGGTTGGAACATTTTGAGGTAGCAACTACAATGCTTCTTGCCATGAGCATGATAGAAGAAAAGATGAATATTATCTCCAACTGCCTACCTGGCCACTTGCATAGTATGAGCCCGTGTGATAGAGACCCTCGAGATTTGGCACCTGTGGAATAGAGTATGACCTCTGAGGACAATGTATATTCAATTTGGAGGTGAAGCGAGGTGGCCATCAACAGTTGTGCGAAGTTCTTGATTGAGATGGCGGCATGTGAACCTGATTTCTTATCTCTGAACAGTGCTTTGTGCAATCCTCCCACTTGTTCTCCACCAATTCCTCACTAATTCAGAAGTTTGGGTGCTTGATCTCATACCTTGGTTCTGGCCCATCACCCCTTGCCACACAATACATGAAAATGGCCACCTTTCACCTCCTGGACCCTCCAAGAGCATCATGGCCTGACCTCGAGTGGCGCAATCTAGCCACCCCTATAGAGAACCACGGGTGTCTGCTACTGACCTAGAACTTGACGGTTACATTCAAGATCATTTGACCTGTGTTGTCACAGCTGCATTGAACCTTTTAACCCAGTACCTTCGTGGTCACAGTGGGGTATTACCCAAAACCACCCAATTTCATTCGCCTGAGATAGATTTTGTTCAAGAGATTCTTGGTATGTGGGGTACAAGTTTTATGGTAAGGTATATACTAATTCATGCTATTTATCTTTCTGGGCCCTAATTTGAGTCACCAACACATTCTGTTCCATATAGTGCACACCATTCAATTTATACAGCAATTCCACCCATCCTCCTTGGGTTGAAAGGAAATATTTATGGTCTTCATATACCTCAGATGTACACTTTGAGTGCGTAGAATAATTCAGTTGTATCCATTGGGTAGTGGGGTGGCCAGCTACCCCATTTATTCCCTTTTGGGATACCCCCAGAAAATAAATTCAGTGAAGTATGAAACTGTCATGTAAATTTGCACAAAATATCTCATATCACTCCTAGGCTAGTCTAGGACCCCATATACCTATTGTCCTCACTCTGTGTGGGGCCTCAAAGTCAAAAGTGCTACTATTTTGGACCCCGTAGTTGGCCACCCCACCTAGTTGGCCACTAGGCAGCTGGAGACAGACTAGGGAAGTTTTGTTCCTGGAGTTTGTTTGTAGATTGTTGAGGATGTCCAGGAGCCCCTGTACGCCAAATTTGATGATGTTTGGTTTGATTGATGTGAGGCTGTGGTGGCTTTCGGAACGTGGGGGCCGTCTGACACGTGGATTTCTTAATTTTAGCCAGCCAACAGTCACACAGCCTCGCTCCGATCTCTGTCAACTCTCGCTCAATCCACGAGGTTTGGGGCGCGTTCTCTTCAGTATGAATCCAGCTACAATCCCAGCCCTCTCATTATACCTTAAAGGGCTTCTTATTGCACTGCAGATTTTCACTTGGCACCAAAATTCCTCTCACATGCTGCGAGATTGCCATTGATCCGTCGCAAGACCCCGAGGCGCTACACCCCCAAAACTTGGCATGGGTGTCGACCAAGACAAATGCTTTCCCTTGCAAGTCTGTTTGTGATTTTATCGATTTTATTGCTTCCAGCATCGGGTTCATTACATCAAACGTGGGTTCCATGGTGGTCTGTGAGTTGGGATTTTTTGTGGCAACTGGGAGGCGTTTCCAGTGCAACCTCGAATCCGAGTACGTTCACATAACTCCTTTGAAGCATATCCTTGCTCATTTTGACTATCTGATGACTTTGCCGTCGTCGCGCTACTGATTATCGGAGACCATCTTACACGTTTTGTTGGATCCACAACTTCGATTTCATATCAACCCGCCCATTGTTTCCTGTGTATTTCCTCTTCAATACGATGACGTTTGCTCTCCTGGCTTATTCGGGGCGTCCTGCACCTTCGAACGACCATTATATGGATCACTTTTGACCTACTTCAAGTTGCGCTCCAGCCTGAGTTTCCTCATCTGACAAGCATCCCCCTCTGCGCTATCCTCGCTCCACGTCAAGCTGCGCAATGTCTCTCACCGATCCACTCGGTGCCGCCGAGAACGTCCCGACTGACGACTTCGTGGATATGCCCACACTGGAAGATAATGACAACGATTTCACAGATCTGCCCGCGCTTGTCGATGAGAGTGACGATGAGGATGAGCTTTGTGATGATGAACTGGAACATCTTACTCACGAGGAACGTGTCCAACTCGCCCTCACCGCTATACGCACGTCTGTTATGTCTCAACGCAAGGCCTGCTTGTATTATCGAGTCACACGCGGTAGGTATCTTCTCTCTCACCATGGCCTTCCAACTCGACGATCTGATTCCCACTTTGTGTTGACTATCAGGTACTGTCCAGAATCGCGCCAAGGGAATTCCCACCCGCACGGAGGGCCATGCTCACGAACGCAAAGTCTCTGAGGCGAAGGAAAGTATCTTGAAGGAATGGGTCAAGGTGAGTAAATTATGCCAGCCTACCGGCCTCACTAATACGACAAAGGTCTTGGGAGCACGTGGGATGCCTCTCAGCCTTCAGACTATTGCCGACTATGCCACGGAACTTGCTGGAGAGGACGTCGGAGTCAACTGGGCCAAGGGTTTCAAGGAGCGCCACCCTGACCTGAAGGTCAAGTGGACCACTGGCCTGGAGGAATGTCGTGCTCGATCCTTAACCTGACCTGTCGTCCACGAATACTTCGAACTCCTGTGCGAAACAATCAAACGCTATGATGTCAAGCCCAAGAATATATATAATATGGATGAAAAAGTGATTCCTCTACACGTCTCTTCTCAGTCTCTAACTCTTGAAACTACAGGGCATCCAACTCGGCGTTGGCGACAAGATCAAGGTCCTCGTCGACCGCGATCAGAAGGCCGTTTCCAAGATTGATCACGGAAACCGGGACCTCGTCACGATAATTGAATGCATCTGTGCCGACGGCACCGCCCTTCATCCCTCTGTCGTATTTGAGGGCAAGCGCCGAGATCTCCGTTGGGGAGAGAACAATCCTTGCGATGCAAGGTGAGTATTTGACAATTGACTTGGCCCATTCGACCTATCTATCCTCTTCCTCCTATCGTCTTCTCATACATGATTGGCAGTATATCGATCTCTCCAAACGGATGGACAGATCAACAGTTGGGCAGGCTTTGGCTTGAAAAGGACTTTGCTCCCGAAACCGCTGCACGCTTGGACGATCCCGCCGACTATCGTCTTCTGGTTTTGGACGGCCACAACTCCCATGGCACATGGGCTTTCATGGATTTTGCTCAGAAGCATCGCATTCTTATCTTGTGCTTGCCATCCCACACGACTCACGCTTTGCAGCCGTGTGATGTCGGCGTCTTCGGCCCTCTTTCAAAGAAATGGAAGGCCCAGGTTTCGGAGGTGAGGAGTTGAATAATGTTTTCACTGCACATGTCTGAACTCACAAATAGTTTTTGCGTTCTAAATTGTAGCAACATCGTAATGGCGTTATCATAGACAAATATAACCTGCTTTTTCACTATTCCATCGCCCGCAGTCAGGCGTTCAAACCATCCACTATTGTTGCTGCCTTCAGGCGTTGTGGAATAAACCCACTCGACGAGAGCGCTATCCCCGACAATCTTTTCAAGCCTTCCGAAAACTATACGACTCAGGCCGCTCAACCGCTCCCTCCGCGGCTACCATCCCTGCTCATCCCCGTCGCACCGGGGCAGTCTCCATCTGACTCATTCATTGCATCGTCTGGTGTGCCATCCTCTGCATCGAACACAAGTGTTGGCATTAAATCTGCGAGCACTACATTGGATCAGCCTACATCCCAGTCATCGCCTCATGCCCATTTTTCCTCGCAGGGATCCTCTCGCGCCAGTTCCTCATCCCAGGCACCCTCTCACGCTAGTTCATCCTCCAGTGTCATCACTCGACCATCTACACCTTCTCTGCATCTCGATCACGCTACGCAGGACGTCCTGCGAGCATGCTACACCATCGCGCTTCCATCGCCTCTTCGTGGGACGGCATCACGCCAGGCGATGAGAGCCGAGAACGATGACCTTCGCAGAATTGCGAGGGCTGCAGGTGTTGAGCTGGAAAAGAACTACGCCCAGATGATACTGATGAACAAGGAGAATGCGCGCCTTCGTCAGCAACTGCATGCAAAGAAGAATAAACCGAAGCGTACGTACACAACAGGCCACGCTCGGCTGATGACCAGCGCGGAGATGACGCAAAAGCTGTTGGAGGAGCTTCAGAAGAAGGAGATGGGCGAGCTGCACAAGGTTCTCAGGCAGACAATCTTCCCTGGCATTCGGGCGAAACATGCGCAGCAATTGAAAGAAGCCCAAGCCGCAGAGAAAGCGGCGGCGAAGGCGGCGAAAGAGGCGGAGAAAGCAGCGGTGAAGGCGGCCAAGGAGGTGGAGAAAGTGGCAGTGAAGGCGGCCAAGGAGGCAGCAAAGGCGGCAAAGGCGGCGGAGAGGGAGATCACAAAGGCGGCGAGGGCAGCAGCACGAGGGAGGGGGCGTGGCCGTGGCCGTGGCCGCGCCCGAGGTGCGACTAGAGGGAGGGGAAGCCGACGTGTGGGTGATGAAGATGATATCGATGATGGAGAAGAAAATTCCGAATCCGAGGCGTCCAGCGAGGGGAGCCCGAGCCCCAGACGTACCCCCATCCCGAGCCCGAGCCCAAGCACACACTCCAGTCGCAACAACAGCCCTACAGGAGGCGGCATCACAGACGAAGACTCAGACAGTGGCGATGATGTCGTGTCGATTAACGGTCATCGCTGGGCTGGTCGACGGAATCTGGAGTTCCAGGTCATGTGGACAGATGGTGATGTGACCTGGGAGCCACTGTCGAACGTCAACGACTGTGCGGCGATGGATGATTACCTGGTGCGCCACGATGTAGACGACCCATTGCGCTTATCCAAGCGTAAATTCCTCATCGACACGACACTTGAAGCACAAAATGAGTAGTTGTATGTCTTGTAGGCTGCTGTTGTATCCCTCGTATGCCTTGAATGTGTTTCTTGCAGTTGGCCGTGCGTGACAAAGCATAAGCAAGACGACAAAGTGCCGGAAGCGGGTTTTGATGGGAAGTTCCCACGCCCGGCCAACTAGCCGGTTCAGGCCAATTTTGGACTTGCAGCCGGAAAATATTTGCCGAACCATCACAACATTACCGAATGTCGATCGGTGATCACAATTCATTGATAACATGCTAGTCAACATCCTCGGACACTAAAACACCCAGGGGGAAACTCCCTGGGTTCTCTAAGTATGCAAAACCCCTTAGGTGGCCAACTACGGGGTCGAAAATAGTAAAGTGGCCAGCTACCCAGTCTCAAATAATAGAAAAGGAATGTACCCGCCAGGTTCGATCTCAGGACCTTAGAAGTACACTCGGCATTGGCCGTGAGCACAGCCACTATATAGTCACAAAAAAACTAATGGAATCCCTGAAAAGGGCTTCAACACAGCCACTATTTTCCTTCTACTGGAAAAGTAGGACTGATGATTCGAGCAGCTTGCAAAACCCTCATGTAAACTTTTGAAAAAGAACGAGAACTTATTACATAAGTACTCGTAACCTCAGGTGTAATCTGACAACGACGGGACATTGTAAATGGCATATCCAGTGCTTTCCAGTGATCACTTTACAGCTCTTTGCAGAACTTAGGGCGCAGACATTTTTTTTTTTTCCTTTTTGAGTGTTTTAATCGTTTTACATATATCACATGTTCCGGGCTCAATTTTCATCCGTTTGCCTTGGAAATGGGCTCAATCGATTCATCTTGGAAAACTCAAGGGGATAGCCCCCTTATATTTTCGTTGGACCCTTCGAACGGCGGCTATATCACAATATGATCATTTTGTTTAATTGTTTTACATATCTCACATGTTCCGGGCTCGATTTTTCATCTGTTTGCCTTGGAAATAGGCTCAATCATTTCGTTTTGGAAAACTCAAGGGGTTGGCCACTTTATATTTCTTATTTGAGCCTCCAAACGACGGTTATGTCACAATACGATGATTTTGATTGATTGTTTGACATATATCGCGTGTCCCGGGCTCCATTTTCACCCATTTCCTTTGAAAATGGGCTCAATCGATTTGTCTCGAAAGAATCCAGGGGATGGCCTCTTTGTATTTTTTTTTTTCATTTGAGCCTCTGAATGACGGCTACATTGCAATACAATCATTTTGTGATCTCTACATTTATCGGTTCTACATTCATGGTACGGTCCCACAGGCTGCAATATTTTGATACAATGGACACATCACCGCAATCGCGCGCTTGGTTGCCAGGGCGATGGCCTGAATACAATCAATCCTGAGCCTTTTTCCTTTCTTATGATAGATCTGGGATTGTTGACTGACAATTACGATTTATTTGCTATGTGAATTGTGGTAGGCCATGTATTAGTCGTATTCCACATCCATGTCCTCCTCCTCCAGCCTGTCTTTGCTACATCCTTGGACAAATTCTGGCCGCTCCTGCTGTGCAGTCTACAATATCAACTAAATAAAACAGACAACTCTGTGCTGAGCCACTTACCGGCCAACTCGATTCATCTTCATCTTGTGGTTCCAGTTCAATATCCATCTGCTAGAAAGACCGGTCAGCGCGAACCTTGCAGGCTGTGTACCAACATACCTTCTCTTTGGGCAGTGCAGTGTTGAGATTCTCCCTGCATACTGGCAATGGAAAGGCAGTAGCTCTTGGATCTGTACGGTTTTTGCCAGGAGTCCAGGGGGAATTAGGCAGCGCCTCTGCCATCTGGCTCATCGTCATGGTAGTATCATCTTGTAAGTATCGATCCCACCGTGGCGTCTTACAGAGAATATGCTCCGTGAAGGCTGGATGAAATCCGAGTTCGCCTTTGTCCTCTGGCATCAAATATCTGTCAAGATAGTTGTGGAAGAAGATGTATGCTCCCTGAATCTCGTCGCTTGTGTTGACTTGGTACTCAAGGTACTTCAAACCTGCCACTGCACCAAGCTTGTCATTTCCGGCTATCCATGCAGCCATTTCCTGAATGGTTGGTAGCTGTACTACCTTGGAAAAGGTGAGAGTGTTGACAAGCTGCATGGCTGTCAAACCAGTTTTCAAAGCAGGAATCTCCAGATCCTTGATCAGCTTCAATGTAGAAGACCAGGATGAGCGGGGCGCATCTGACGTATTTGGATCCTGGTTTCGCAGGGCACCAATATGAGTTGCCCATATTGTTTGGACGTTCTGGGAGAACATCAACCCAAACTTGTCCTCCAAAGAGTGGTGGTCCACTTCTGGTTTCTTCCTTTGCCTCTTTTTCTTCTGACTTGGGGTTGAGAGGGGTTTACGGTGTGGTACAGCCCGTCGAACGGGAGGTTGAGCCAAAAGAGCCGCGTTGGGTTGCTTTCCCCAAGCTTGGGTGTTGTCAAATTTCAGAGGCAATGCACCAAGGGTTTGCTCGTTATGTGAAATCGCAAGTTGAAAATTGCTAATCATCTGGACGGCAGTATCTGCAAAGAAGCCCCCAAAGGGACTGAGGTGATTCAGGAATCCCTCGGTCGGTGCACCCTGCCCTGCTGCAAACCAAGCCAACACATTTGAAAGCCCCACAGGCCCTGTCAGCTTCTGTCCCGTGATGTGCTTTTGGAACAGAGTAGTGTACATATTGAACTCCCTGCAAATATCGAAATGGTCGTGATTGCGTTCAGATCTGCCGCTGTAGGAGGCGTGGTGTCCCTGAAGCAAACGTCGCAGGTGTGGCTCTGCAGCGTCCAAGTTCCTCTTGTAATTCAACGTCTCTCGGATCATCAACGCTGGAATTGCAAGGTTGGGAACTTGCCTATCTGGCAATATAGTATCGAGATCGGGGGGTATATATGTAGCAACAGCCTTGGGAGCTCTGGGCTTTATTGGCTTGGATGGGTGTTTCTTTGGAGTGCTGTGGATCGGAATCGTGTCAGGGTGTGGCTCCTGTGCTACCATCTCCTGCAATGCCAAATGAATTTCATCTCCTAGAGACTTGGCCAGAGTTTTAATTGCAGGAGTCGGACGAACATCGTCATCAAGCCATGTTCGAAGCGGGGACAAGGTGATTTCGGTCTGGTTGAGCAATGCTGGTCCTAGTCGATCTGCTCGAGGAATTGAAAATGCGAGCCATGGACTCTGGATTATATCGTCAATACCACTGGATGATAGGATACCATCATCTTGGCATGCCTCCAAGATGCAATCCAGTACTGCACCCCGGCATATGGCACGAGAAAAGACGAGATTGTCGGTCTCAGTTCTAGAGCGATTATTGGAGTCGAGACTCTTGCGCAGTGCAGGCATGATAAATGCCCTTTCGAAAACATCCTGGAGGCACTTCTGGCAGGCCGCATATAAATTGAAGTCAGCCCTTCCACCAGGGTCGGACAAAGTAATTGAAGGGACACGTTTCTTTGTGTCGGATGATAACAAACCATACAGGTTTCCTGGAATGTGGTTCAAATCCTCCGGTAGCTTCCCAAAAGGCCCATGTGGGATTGATGGGTTGTAAATCTCTTGGTTAGCAGCTCGGCTTGAAGATTTCCGAGCTGCTGCCCTACGGGTCTGCTTCTTTTGATATCTCAAGATTTTGGTTCCATAGACGAATTGGACTATGTGATCGACCAGGAGACCGAGAGCTGTGTTGGCTTTGAATCCTGGAAAACCGTGTGCCCTGTGCAGTTCAAATAATTGCTTGACAGTCTCTGGACCAATGGCACCAACGATAAACCACGATGTGTGCACGAGCATTTGTCCATCGTATAAGCCGGGTGAGAAGTGATGTAACACGCTCAAATGATGAAAGCTGTGAAATAGCACCCGTGGAAGCAGTCAATTTTGTGAATTGAGCAGCCACTACCTCCAGTGGTGTACTGCTGGACCTGCCAATAACCATCTCAAGAGTCAACAAACCTGCGTCTTGTAAGAAGCAGGTCTCAAGGATGGAGGGCGCAAATGTGCCGGAGGTGATTGCATTGAAGAATGATGTGGATGCTGGGCCGAAGGTGGGACGCCACTGTTTGACCTCATCTGCCTCACGTGTCAACCGCTGCACATTGAGCAGAGCCTCCAGGGACCTTGTCTCATCAAGTGTCACAGGCGCAGGTTTAAAACGCTTTGATGCTTTCCCCTCCGTTGAAGATTCTTTTTTCTTCAAGCGACGTTTCCGCTTCCCAGGAGAAGTGGCAGATTCGGGATCATCTGAGTCATCTGAAGCATCCTGGTCTGAATCATGCTCAGCTTGATCTTTGTAAAACTGGGCAAGGAGCTTCTTGCATCCATGTCTACATTCGAAAAAGGAATGATTGGTTGAACTGTATTATCAGAACCATGAACTTACAAGTCCAGATCATTTTCATGGACCCATGAAACCGAGTTATCGATAACAAAATGGACTTTGTACCACTTTCCCTGAGTGTGCTTCAATTTATATATATTACAAGAGAAAAACCAACTCACTGTGCAATCTTGGCGGACATCATAGATTTGATCGATCTCGAATTCTTCCTCATCCACTGCTTTACTCTTTTCGCTGTCTCGTTCCTTCTGCTTGGAGCGTGTGTGTCCTGAAGGATGATCAGGCTCTGGGGTCAAACTTTCCTCTGTGGGGATGCTATCATTTCCAAGGATGGGTGAGGTCCCATTGGATGTTTCCTCTTGATGGGTTCCTCCCGCTGGAGAGTCTGTACTCATATCTACGGCAGTATTGGTCTCAGAGGTGTTTGTAGTCACTGGAGCTCCACCACTAGAGGAAGTAGACTCTGTTAAGACATCAGCAACTGCTAGAATCAGCTGAATATATATATATTCACCAATCTCCGGCAATGGAGAGTCGGGTTTATCCAGGATTGAAGACAACATACTTCTTTTGGCTGCAGCATTCACAAAGTCGTTGATTAAAGGTTTTGGTAATCTGTCCAAATGTAAGCAGTAGTTCTCAGGAGCATTGTCCCCATACCTTGGGTCGGTCTCTGCCAAGAGTATGGGAGCAGCTTCAGATTCATCAGTGAGCACTTTGTAACAGCCCTAGAAAGAAAAAACATGAGCAATAGCTTGGACAATTGTTGGTAAAAAAAGATAATTACCATGCCCTCAACTCGGAGATAATCCAAAATTTGAATGATTGTGCCATTGAATCTGGTATCTGGAACCGGATCGCTGTGGTCTGATCTGGTTGGAATGCTGCTGCGTAAATTCCAATTGACTGTGAATGGCTCGATCTGGTCAGGGTTGTGCTCCGCAACATAGTCCTCGGTTCGGAGGCGCTCTCGAAACTCTAGAAAGTAGTGCTTTTCAATGTAAATTCGGATCCCAGCACACTGTTGCCGCAGGTATTCAAAATGCCCACGCGAACGTGCTATACGTTTGGCATCTCGGATCGGATGAAGAGGCAGGGATTCAAGAGGCACCGAATTGCCACTGCTGTCTTTGTACTTGATTGACTGGATAAGGTCGTCCAAGTCGGTATCTAAATCCAAATTGCAAAGCTGCAATGTGTTCCAGAAAGCATATATAGCTTCTCGGCCCATGAGATTTGCCCAGGAGCGTTGCCCACCAAGGATTTCTTGACCGTGAGTGGCAAAATCACGCTGGCGGGATAGATGGTGCTGATCTGGAGCAAAGTTCCCAAACCGTACTGGCGGGGTCATTGACATGTAGGCATCACGCAAATGTGCGGATCGGTTTGCATATTGAACAATACCAAGACGGCCCAGGACCGAAGCATTCCAAGCCATTTCAAGCTCTGACTCCACCCACTCTTTGAATTCTGGCACAGACTGGGTTGTCATGGCACCAGCGCCGACGTGAATATCGGTACCATCAAAGAATAAATGGATGGCCCAGGTGTTGAGCTCGCGGATGTATATACCGGCTCGGGCAAGCAAAAAGGCACCAGCATCGGATCCTTCAGTTATGTCAGAGATATAGTCCCTATAGATTGAACAAAAAAGCAAACAAACCTGGTGGTAAACACAACAAGAGCAGCAGATAGGTCTTGCGCTGTCTCGGTAACCCAGACGTTCGGTGTGATCCGTGATGATCATTGATCTGTGCACCGGATCAGAAAAACAAACGCAGAGATCACACCTGAACGTCTGGGGCATTTCGTATAGTAAGACCCCCCATCGAGTCACATCCCCCTATCCCCCCTCCCTCCCTCCCTCTGTTGGGCACGGGGGTGGGTAATACTGATAGTAGCTCTGTTATAGAAGGCCTCAGAGCTTTCCCCCATTTTTTCTACCGTGTTTTGGGCTCACCCAGGGCCACTCAAAAATACATGACTTTTGCTCTCCTGCGTCTGCTCTCGACCTCCCAGCACTCGTGAAAAAATTGGAATTCATTCAGATACATTTGGAATGTATGTTTGCATCTTTATCCTGACATGCAAGGTCCCTCGCTCTTCAGTCTGCACGATATCGAGTCAAGCGTGACTTCTGGACCGTGACTCGATGGGGGGTAACACTATACGAAATGCCCCAGACGTTCAGGTGTGATCTCTGCGCTTGTTTTTTTCTGATCCGGTGCACACATCACTGATCATCACGGATCACACCGAACGTCTGGGTTACCGAGACAGGGTCTTGCGCGTCTCCTCATCTTTGGGATCTGGATGTTCCTGCCCTTGAAACCCGAGCGCAGTGGCAATCAGCTGAAAGATCCCACTCATATTCAGCTGGCAACTGGTGGCATGGTTGGGTTCAAGACCTCCGAAGCCAAGAACATTCATGTCCTGCGCGTTAAACTCGGTGACCTCATATTCAAATTTTGACAAGGTTTTTTGAAGGAGATAACGACGGAGACGGCCGAGACACTGCAATATAGTGCTAACCTGGCCTGCAAAGTCTGGTGTATCAACCTGTGCAGCTGGAGCAAAAACTCCTGGTCCGATCCCCTTGATTACAGTGCTTGCCAGGTTGTAACTCCCGGCCTTGGAACCGGATGGCACATTGACTGGGGAGCGATCATTGGGCTTGAGAACGAATGTGGATATGGGAAATACGGGGTCATTGTTACCAACGGGTCGGCAACCATTGAGTCCTTTGGCAACGAGGATGGTGTCCTTTAAAATGTCCCAAAACTCAGGCTCATGGCGTAGAGATTCGAAGGTGTGCACGGCCCCAATGGTATGAAGTCGGTCAGGCTGACCCTCTATCTCGAACGCAAACGGCACTCCAGGAACCATTTGAACACATTGGGGCACCGCTAGATGTATGTACTTACCGTCTTCGACCTTGGGGTACAACTGAGGTGGGGCTACAACACGTAGCATGCGTGCATGATCTCTCTCTTTATTTTGGAGGTAATATGGCGTGGTGTAGACATAACCACGCTGATATTGCTGGGTTTTTCTCAAAGTGAATATGCCAGCCTCAGGGTGAACAAAGTTTCTCGGTGGCCTGGGATCATCAGGTTGGAGGGGAGGCGGGACAAGTATGCTCTGTGATGGGGGTGGTGCAGGGGAAAGCTGGTCAGTTGGATACAGAAACTCCCCAGGCAAGGGTTTGATGGGCTCAACAATCTTGGGGTGCCCAAAAAGAGTGCGCTTGGCCACTTCGGCCGCTGCCAAGTTTTTTCA
This sequence comes from Mycena maculata, assembly GCA_029448575.1. NCBI lineage: Eukaryota > Fungi > Basidiomycota > Agaricomycetes > Agaricales > Mycenaceae > Mycena > Mycena maculata. Next base: position 96,796 of record JARJLG010000260.1, on the reverse strand, counting down.
GCTGCATACATATTGTCTAGGAAGTAAAATACCAAATTTCTCTTCATTGCGGACCTCTGATCGGCAGAAGACAACATCGGGGCAAAATTCTTGCATAGCTGACCAGCAACAAAGTCAAATCAGGCCAGAAGAATTTAAATTTGTGCTCACCCTTCTCTGTTGGTGGAATTGTTAGCCATGGGGAGTCAGGGTGAAGAGTCACTGAATCAAGAATATGTTACATAAATAACCTGCTAGGCATGGGCAGATAACACACCGTCTGTCTTGCTCCAGTCCAGCTCTGACATGATGACAGTGGATGATGAAGAACCACCAGGGATCTGCCAAAAACAGACAGTCAGGAGGTAGTTCTGAGGTATTTTGAAGCAAAAGAGTAGGGCCAATCCACCCAGAGAGTACAGGCTTGAGAGAAGAGAAAAGATCAGACGTACAAGGCTGCCAGTAAAGAGCACAAGTGTCAGCTAATTCTGGGCCTTGTTGGAGAGAAAATAGTACCAGAGGGTTCAAGAGAAGATTCTATGTAGAACTGTGAGGTATAGAAAGGAGAACAGTGGAAGGGAAGAGCAGGAGTGCTGAAAGACACACCCAGGATGGGAACCTTCTAAGGTCCCTTAAAAGACCTATGGAAAGAATGTGTATTTGTAGTCTAATATATCTTGATTGATTTAGTGAGATTAAGAAAGGATTACAGACACAACTAGAATTCATAGGCCTTTTCGACTTGATTGATTTCTATCTTATTCACCATGCAAGAAAGGTGTCTGAAAAGAACGTCAATCAGGTGCCAAATCAACCATATTTGATTTTTGGGGTATCGACAGTACACAAAAGCACATTGTAAAGTACATGTTTTAAGCCAATGAGGGATTTTTGCCATTGGATCGGAAAATGCCGGACAAATAGCAAAAATCCCTCATTGGCCTAAAACATGTACTTTACAATGTGCTTTTATGTACCGTCGATACCCCAAAAATCAAATATGGTTGATTTGGCACCTGATTGACATTCTTTTCAGACACCTTTCTTACATGGTGAATAAGATAGAAATCAATCAAGTCGAAAAGACCTATGAATTCTAGTTGTGTCTGTAATCCTTTCTTACTTCATTGAATCTCACTAAATCAATCAAGATATATTAGACTACAAATACACGTTCTTTTCATAGGTCTTTTAAGCGACCTTAAAAGGTTCCCATCCTGGGTGTGAGAATGATAAGTGGTCCCAGATTCGTGTCAATGCACAGCCACTATTGACACCATTATGGGACCACTTATGCACGTGATCACATGGCAGTACTTCTGGTTCACGTTCTGGAGGTTCTAATTAGGCCTCAAAAAATGGGAGTCTCTGAGATTAGATTCTAAAAAACTGCCTTATGCCTGAAGAATTTTTTGGGATTTATTGGAACCATGGATAAAGGCATAGGAAGACATATATATTGCAGCATGGTTTGAGGGTTTTTTCGACGGATCTTGATGTGGGTGGCAGGAGGGTCTCCAAGAAAATTCAGGTGCATTCTCAAACCATATATAAATGGTACTAGGCAAGTTACTTGGAGGAAGGAGATGGCCAGGTACCCTAGTGAAAAAATTTATTGAAAATGCAAGTTGCAGGATAAACATCACCTCAAACACTCAAATCCCTATGTGACAATGCGGGTTGAAAGTCTGAAAGTGTCAGAAAGACAGACATAATTGTTGGAGAAGATTTTGAGATTTTTTTGGGCGCATTAGAACACCCTGGGGGGTGTTTATGTTCAATACAAAGTGCGCAATTTCTCTGCAATTTATTGTTCGAATCAGGTGGACTAACGTACCTACAGACACCATGAGACGTCGCCCAGAGGATGGTGCGGTCGTTGGCGGGCTCAGACACCGCCGACGTTGCGCGCGAAGCTCGCCATCATCACCCACCTACCTAAAATCGGCAATACAAAGTAAGCCCTTTCTCTTCAATTTATTCTCTGAATCAGGTAAACTCACGTACCCACTGACACTCTGGAAGGTGCTCTCGAGGATGGTGTGGTCGTTGATGACATCAGAGGCCGGCGATGGCGCTCGCAATGCTCGCTGTCATCACCTATCTGCCCCAGAGGCCAAAGTTACAAAGTCAGCTATTTTTCTTCCATTTCTCATCTGAATAGTGAGCTGACGTACACATAGACACTTTGAAATGTCCTCTAGAGGATGGATAGACGTTGATTTCAGATATCATATGCGATCCATTTGCGGATCGCGCACGCAATGCTAAACGGTCTTGGGCTTATGCTTAAATCTTTTTAGCTACATTACATGGTCCGCAGGTGTGATTCTGCAAGTATTCCTAGACAAAGATACAGATGCCGTATATGTCATGGACGGTGTGTTCATGGATATAGGTAAGACAATTGATTTTCTGTGGTCTGAAGTAAGCCCCTCCCATAGAGGTAGGGGGAAATAGCCTGGGTTGCGCCGCCTCGGCGAATTGCACGAGAAAATGGATTTAGACCTGGCATGGAGGAAACAAAATGGCCGTAAACATGGACCCAGGCGGTGGGGAAGGCATCGCGAGCACCAAAGTTGCCAGCCGCCAACCTCAGCTGGAAGGCCTGACCCTCCGACGAGATCCACCACGCCTCATAGTCCATTCGAAGCTGAGTGGGACGTGTGAGCTCAAAAACACCATACGAGGTGTGGAGCGTGCGGGACTCTAACTGATTGCTGGTGTGGATCTGGAGATTGAGGTCGAGCACCAAGAGTTGAGGAAACCGGGAATGGAGGAGTGAAGCGAGGAAACCGGTCGTCTCGTCAGGGGGGATTACATTCAGGCGGTCGATTCGGAAGCATAAATCAACTTCACGGAGGATGCAGATTTTTTGAGGTAGAGTTCCTGGCAACTCCTGCTCGAGCGTCGTGAAAAAACGGCTCAGGTCCTCCGATGAAATGGCCAGGCGAGTCAAGGTTGGTGCAACCGTGTGATGGAATAAATTATGTGAGAGGGGGTGCCCAAACGGAGATGCTCGGGGAGTCTGGAGCTCCAAGGAGCGAAGCGCGAATGCGGAGCGATGAAGAAAGTTGTCGACATCCATCCCACAGAGATCCGACTGGGCAAGAATAAGGTTCTCCAAATTTGGCAATTGGCAGAGTGACCCAGCTGAGGAGGATTCTGCTGACATTCAAACTGAACGTTAAGACACTAGGTAGAATGGGGGGATGCACCGGTGGAGTCTCAAATGCACTGTGCCAGCCGGGCTGATCAAAGGCGGCTCCATCGCAGCAAATAAGGTGAAGCTCGATGAGGTTGACGAGCTGGGGTAATATGTATAGGAAATCAGAGGGGTTCAAAGGCGCGAAGCTGAGATAAGTGAGTTGGGACCATGGTGCGGTGACCACAGGTCCAACCCAGTGGAGGCGAGACAACAGAGGGGCCGCCGTGAAGAGGGCAGAAAACCATTGGGCAGCCCTGGTGTCCCGCAGATTGATTGAGATGGCCGCAGTTTCAAGCGGCACAGAAGTGGAGAGGGACGGCTGCACGGTACGGGATGCAAACCAGCCCAAGACCTCAAGGTTCCGGCAGCGATGAAGCACGGGAAGCAGGAGTGGGAGATGCATGTGAATGGGCATGCAACTTGGATTGAGAGTGGGGGTGAGTGAGATGGACAAGGCCCTGGAGTGCGCCGCTCGCTCAAGCCACAGCTTCACAAGGTGAGGGCTCCATAGGGTGTGAGCGTCAAGGGATCTCCAGAGTCGGGGCATGGCCAAGACAAGTGTCCTCCAATTGGACGAGATGCTGCATAAGAGGAGTGGGGCTTCACTGCGGTGCGGACGGATGAATGGCGGCTGTGAGAAGTGTGATGCAAGTATCCCGGGGCTCTGTGGAAGACATGCAACAAATATCTCAACAAGTACGTCGTTGGGGATGAGGGCAATTGCGGACATGGAATGAGAAAGAGAGAAGAATAGGGCCTCGGATTGCACAGCCACAGCATTGACGAACGATCGCGGCAAGGGAAAAGAAAAAGAAAACGGTTATTCACGGTGCTGATAGAAGTTGTTACATATTCTAAATGCCTCCTGCCACACTAGCCTACGGACGCCCATGCTCCTCGAACGAACATCTACAACAGCGGCCAATCGCTGGTCAAGGTGTGCTATCTGTTCTAGGGCGAACGGTGAGTTAGGTGGCTCACATGGGACGTGCGAGTGGGTCTCTGGGCCGTTAGCAAACGGATTCTGCTCCTCCCATTCCTGCGGGTTCTCCCTCAGGAGGTGATTCATGAGCTGAGGGTCATCGGCGATGTCCCAGTCGATACCGTATGTGAGAGGATCCTCGACCGGCTCATCGACTGGCTGAGCCATGCGCTCGAGTCCACGCGGGCCGTCCTGGAGCATGCTGAAGATAAACATATCGTGCGGTGACCTGGTGCGTTTATGGCGAATCTGCAGGTTGTGTGAATTCCATGCCTCCGCCCACTCCTGGGCATCCGCGTCGATGCAGGGAAGGAATAGATGATGAAGGAGCCAGATATGTGCGGGGAGGGCGGGGTTCAGGCCGTGGTTCACCTCGAGGTAGGTGAAGAAGTTCTTCCACTTCTGGCCAAAGCCATGGGTAACGTCATACCACAGACGTTCAATACGTGTATTATGGACGCTCCTATGAGAATTGCAGGTAAATGTTTGTTTGCAGCATTAAATTGATGTGTACTACCTGCCCCATATGTAAGACCCGCGGCCAACTCCTCGCTCCGTCTCCATCATGAACGCAACGAGCAGATTTTCTGTACCGTGATCACCCCGAACACGACTCGGCAGACCATGCTTTGCGACCGCCTCGCGAAAGACTTGGAGGACGGTATTGGCGGTGTTGTTGTTGCTGACTCGAATGGCGGTGACAAAACGCGACTTGCCATCGATGAAGCAGTGGATAACAATCTTGAAGCGAATCAAACCTGATGGTCCGATGAGTTGAACGCCTCAGAAGGAAAGGACATGATGTACCGTGTTGACCATCATGGTGCCAAAGGGAGTTGGCCCCAGCAACGTTGTACGGGCGGCGGTGGATGAAGCGGACGCCAAAATCACCGGGCAAGCCGTGGACCCGGAGGTACAAGGCTCTGAGGCGCTCACGGGGTACGCGGTATCCGGCCGCCTTGAGACGCCCACTGAGCATGCGGCGGCCAAACTCGGGAAAGACCTGGAGAATAGACGAGAGGAGGGTGTCGAGCTGGTCGTCGGTGATGGCAGACATTGCAGGGGCGCTGGACGAGTATGTGCGAACCATGGTCCCATCGTGCAGAGTGCTGTCGGTGTACACAGGGGTCCCTGGCGCAACAAGCCCTGCGCGAAGAGCGGCACGACGGATGGTCCTTGGGCTACAGCGGAAGACTTCCGCAAGATGGGTGGTACCACGAAGACCAAGCGCCTCGGCCAAGAAGACGGGATCTATTGCGACGCGAGGACGGCCACGGCCGCGTCCACGAACACGAGTGGAAACAACGAGGTTGGGCCTGGGAGCAGGATCAGAGGAAAGGTGACGTGCCTCGTCAAGCTGGTCGACCATGCTGGCAACACTTTGCTGAAGAGTGGTGTACTCGTCGAGAGGAAAGATTCCTTGATGCTGGGCATGGTAAAAAATCAGACGAGTCAGGAACGATAGGGGGAACCGGCATACCTGCTCAGCGGCCTGCAGAAATTGGAGCACCTGGGTTACCAGGTGCGTGAGCTGGGTGTCGGCACCGAGCTGTGTGTGCAGAGTGACGATAACATTGCGCTTGAGGATGTGGTATGCCGACCTGAGGTTGTTGAGAACCTCAGACATAGAGGGAGAGAGGAAGATGGGACTCAGTGACTCATGTTGGTGCATTGCGCGATGCGCCGCAGGCGAGCATCGGCCGCCTGCAGCAGTTGCATGCGCGATGGAGCGGAACCGCTGGGCTTGGCACACATGGGATCCGCGCACATGCCAGCAGGGCGCATGGTGCAAGATACTGGATCTAGAGATATATGGGTGAGCAGTAGTTTGAAGAGTTGGTTAGAGAAAAGATTCACCATCTGGAATCTCAATGGATTCTGGTTCAAGATTTCATGGGATCTGGAGGTTGAATTCACCTAAACGAAAGCCTAAGTTGGCATCTGGCCCAGATCTCGCGAGATCTAGGGAGATCTAGGGATTTCTGGGACATTTGTCTAGATCTAGCTAGATCTCAGTGAATCCGGTGGCCAAAGTCTAAGTTTTCATCTTTTTGTCCAATAAGGACCCTCAAAGCCACGCGACGACCATGTGGCTTCAATCAGTTTGGGCGCTAATCAATATTTGATCGCGCAACATCTCTGCTTTACATCCGCATCCGTCACCCTCTCCGTAGCCGGCCGGCGCAGGAGGACAGAGCGCGTTCCCTCCCCGCCTGCGCGCGCGACGAGCTAGCATCTAAATCCGGCTACAGACGGGGTGGTCGCAGTTTGAGATGGAGGAGACGAGGAAGAACTTCAACTTGAAGAAGAGATCGCCGAAATAATGCCAAGGGCGGACCGGGGAGCGCTGGGGCACGTCTTCCCTGTGGGCGTAGCAGTCACCCTCCTCCTCCTCGCCGCGTCATCCGCACCCACCCACGGAAGCCACCACCCCTGTGGGTCCCAGCGAGCCTGCGCACTCAGCCTGGCTCCCGACGCCCGTCCTCTTGTAGCGTAGAAGCCAAAGGTTACGAATGATGGAGGAAATCAACGATTGATTGAGAAGGACACGACAAGGAAGAGCTTAGGAGTGTCCACGAGCGCGGATGACTCTGACTGGCGTTGACTATCGCGACTACTTATCGCTTCTTCAAACGTGGGGTCGATTGCGTTTATGTGCGTCTGTTTGCATCTAATGCCGTGCCGGCCCGAACCAAACTTGTCCCACTCCACAACGGCAGCTCCATATCTTTTCCTTTTCGACGCTTCCGAAGTCACATCCGACATATCCAATGTTTCCCGTACCTGGCCGTCGCAGCCGCCCGGCAGAACGTAACACTTCATTTGCCCTGACTTTTGAAGGCAAGCCATAGGAGGCCATAGGCCATGCAGATGCCGCAAAATTCATTCATCACCGGATGCCATGGATACCCTGCCTCGACTCCCGAACACGAAACAATGGCATATATAATATATTCTTTCGATCCCCGACCGATTCCTATCACTGCACTGCGCGACGATCCTCACGGTTCCCCTCAACAGCGGCAAGATAACGACTGCACGGCCTGGCCTTCTGCCCGGATGGTGGCTTCAGGCACCTTCTCGACGTCTCTGCCCTGGGTCCTGATAGATTTGGGATTCCGATGATTGACGTGCCCAATCGCTGGTCACTGCATGTCAAATTTGGAACGATGGTTATATAGCTCCATGGCCGAACAAGAGGCGCCAGCCCGAGCAGCTCCTCCCTTTTCCCTCTTCGTTCCCACTTCGGTCCCTCTCTTTTTACTCTTCGTTTCTCCTTCGCCTATCTAATCGTTTCACCTTCCTTTCCTCCACTCTTCACCGTACCTGCCGCTCACTGAAATAATGGTACGTGTCACTGTCGTCCTAGTATTCCCGGTCGAATAACCGTGCCAGACTTCGTCATCCGCCCCACATTCATCGAGTTCAGTTGTGTCTGTTTCGCAGAGTTCCTCGATTCCACAGCGGTAAGCTAACTCCGTGTCGGTGAAATTACTGAACTATAACTCCGACTACTAGAACATCCTCTGCCATATCGGCTTCTGTAAAGACGACGGCCTCACCCTCTGACATTTCGGGGCCTCCGTCTACGCCCACGACCCCATCTTCTTCTCCTTCAGGGGACGCCATTACACCCTCCGAGATTTCGGCGTCTTCGTCTACGCCCACGAGCCCATCTTCTTCTCCTTCAGTGGACGCCATCAAGACAACGGCCTCACCCTCTGAGATTTCGGGGCCTGAAACTCCCCGATCCACGACCACTTCTTCCCTTTCAGCAGACGCCATTCCTTCCCCTTCAATTTCTCCGAGCTCTTCCGGCCAGGTGAGCCCAAGATATCCCCCCGCGGAGATATCCCATACCGAGTGCGCGCATTTTACCAGACCATATCTACGGACGCGCAAGTGACGCCGAGCTCGCACCGCACCGCGATCATCGCCGCCACCACCGCATCCCTAGGTGCCCTCCTCCTCCTCATCGCGCTCCTCCTCCTAACCTGCATCCACCGCCGGCGCCGCGCGCGCCAAACCCAGTCCACCACGTCGCAGGGGCGCCGCTTCCTCCCCAACAGCGCGGCGGAGGACGACGACAAGAGCTGGCAGGACTCCGCGCGCTCCGCCGCCGGCGCGGGCTGGCCGGAAGAAGCGTGGGTGGTCCCCGCCCCGCCGTCCGCCGTCGGCGCGCGGCAGAGCGTCGCGAGCTTCTCCACGACGAGGGCGCCGCACTACACTGTGCGCGCGCACGCGAGCGTGGGCGACGTGTACGGGTTCGGGCAGGACGTCGCGTGGCAGGAGGCGCACTACGAGGACCCGCTGCCCGTCGGGGGCCCAGCCGACTTGAGCCCCACAATCGACGTGAACCCCGCGATCGCTGTGGTCCCACCGACGCCGCCCGCGGGGGCCATCCGCCACGACGTGCCCGCGGAGCCGCTCCTGCGCAACCCGTCCACTGCGTCCCGCGCGTCCGCGGCCTCGGAGTACTCGACGGCGTCGATGGACGTGTCTGCGTTCCCCGGCGTTCCGACCTCCCCGTCTGCCGCCGACGCCCGCGACTGGGTTGTTGCGGCCCAGGCGCGCCAGGGCGAACACACCGCGAGGCGTCTTGTTTGACGACGCCATGTTGCATGTATCACCACCGGCGAGACACGCCTTTTGACGACGATGTACAATGTAAGTCACGTCGAGGATGACTGTATAATTATTAGTAGATGCTCCTGTACTCGTATGTAGGATATGTCATAGATTCTTCCCGGCGGCCATTACTCGGGACTCAAGCGGATAAGATGGTAAGAATACATTATTACCTTGGTCCGCACCTCACACCCTCCCCTCAGTCTTCTCCACCAGCGCGTTCTCGCGCCCCACCCAGTTCCCGCGCCCGCGCTCGCCCTCCCCATCAAAGTTCTCGTCGTCGTCCTCATACAGCCGCTCCGCCAGGACGTCCTGCCGGAGGAGGAACCTCCGGGCCCCGTACGGCACCTGCCGCAGCCCGTACGCAAGACCTGGTCCAGCTCCTGGAGCGTGCGGCCTTGGTCTCGCGCACGAAGAGGAGGATGAGCACCCACAGCACGCTGCACCAATACCAATTAGTAAGTAGGCTAGGCGGGGTTTATGAGGGGACGCACCAGCACCACGCGGCATAGAACCCGAACGCGCCCTGCGGCTCGAACGTGGCGAGGAGGGACGGGAAGGTGATCGACAGCACGAAGTTGAAGAACCACGTCGTCGCGGTCGCGAAGCTCATGCCGAGCTCGCGGGTGTAGAGCGGGAATCTATCCGAGTATCAGACGGTTGAAGATAGTGCGGACAGGGAGCGGACTTACGCCTCGGTCGAGTATGTGAACGGAACGGGGCCTTCGCCGGGCGAGTAGAACACGCCGAATAGGTCTGACCGTTCGTAGCTTTCCGCCCCACCGAATAGGTGCTACGCACAGATTCCGAGAGAGACGCCGGCGAGCTGGCACTTGGGCGTCGGGACCAGAACGAGAAGCCGGTGATCAGGAGGCAGATGGCCACGAAGGGGAATGTGAGGTTTCTGTCAGCACATAATGTGAATATTAGTGGAACCGAGTCAAGTTGAAGTTATGCGAAGATACCGGCGCCCGAACGTGTCGATGGTGAACACGGCCGGGGAGGCGAAGAGGAAGTTGACGAGTCCGAATCCGAAGGAGGACAGCAACGCTGCGACCTGCGAGAACCCAGATTGCACAAACACCGTCGAGGAATAGTACGCAATAACATTGACTCCGCAGAATTGTTGCCCTATTCGCGCCATACACATCAGACACAGAACATCTTGCGCGAAACAAAATGCACCAAACATGACAATAAAGCTGGCAATCATTGCATCGCGATTCCGCGCGATCGAGACCATCTCCCACAGCCGGTTGCGCCCCGACAGCACTTGCCTCTCCGCCTCGAGCAGGACGTGGATGTAGTACAAATCGCGCGCCACCTGCACCGCAGGCACACGAGCTCGTCGTATGCTTCCTGGTAGCCCAAAGCACCTGGCAGCACACGATGAGCGCGGGGATGCCCGCTGAGGCGAGCATCAGCCGCCAGTTGAGCCCGAGCGGTCGAGGATAAAGTACGATTAGTGGATAGATTTAGCTGGGACAGAGTGGGGAAGAGAGTGAAAATAAAGAGATGGGGTAATGTCGGCCATTCCTGCTTTTTCTTTCATCCGCTTGGATTTCTACTCAAAGTAAGGAGAAGAGAAGAGAAGAGGGAAGCGCAAAGAAATGAAGGATAGGGGGTTGGACGACTGCGAGGAAGGCGGTAGTGAGGAAGGAGGAGGATGGGGAGATGAACAGGCGGGTGGACGAAAAGAAGACGAGACGACTGTGAGCAAGGGAGCGGCAGGGAAAGGGACGGGAGCATGCGAGAAAAGACGAGAGGGCGGAGAGGAAGAGGAATGGGAAGGGACAGAGTGAGAATGGGAAGGAGGAAAACCAAGAGCATTTCCATCCCCAGCGAAAGAGAAGAATTCAAAGAAAAAAGAACCACGTACCCCCGTTCGCCCTCCCTCCCAGGACTGCGACTGCGACTGCGACTCCTTCTTCTACCTCCCCGATCCTCACCCCCTTCTCTATACCGATCCGCAGTATCGTTCGCGCTTAACGGCGCCTTGTCTGCGTCCGCGTCGGTGGGGATGCTGATGCCCGTGGGTGCGATATCTTGCGATTGCCGGGCTGTGAGTAGTGTGAGTAGGCGGTTTTGGCGAGGTCAGGCGAAGGCGAGAAGCGGGAGAGGCGGAGGAGGTGAAGATGAGGGGAAATTGAAGCAGCAGGTGGGGAAGGTGCGGATGAAGCGGCGAGAAAAGGGAGTGTGTGGAAGCGGTGGCGGGCGGATGGTGCTGTCGTAAATATACGACAATAGGACTATCGAACGTCAAACAATAGTACCGTCGGTCAGCGACGGTGAGAAGTCGATGGACCGCACCGCAAAAAAACGAGAAGCCGGGCCATCTCCACAAAGAACGCCGAGGAGCCGCAGTTAAAGCCAAAATATCGACACTGAGTCACTTCGGCTCGAGGATACCATTAAGTGTCGTCCCGGAACGGCACGCCAAGTAAAAAATCAAGTCGAAAAGGGCGAAGGCAAAGTCGAAAAGGCGAAATTGATGGGTGCGCAAATTATCGAAGTAGTGATATCGGGGGGCGAAGGGAGTCCGGACAGAGTCGGGGCGCGTACCTGGAAATCCATTGCTGTTCTTGTGTCAAAACGAGTTGTTTCGGGTTGATTCGAGTCGTGTTGAGCTCAGAGCCGAAAGGTGGTGGTGGTCGGGGTCGAAGTTGGTGCCGGCAAGCTTTTGACTTTTCGCCCCAGTCACGTGCATCCAAAAGAAATTCGCGTGCCATGTTTGCTGCACGACCGTAAACGGAACCAATGTGACTGTTGTCACTTACCATTGTCCTTTCCTCCTACCACGATGGCTCCCGATGCCCCACTTCACCTCTTCCCGCCGTCCCCGACCACATCCAGCTCCTGGACCATCTAGCTATCCCGTCGCCACCTCCACGACGCCACGACCGTCAACAAACCTCATGTCAATCGCCACGTGTGCCGTGCACGACGCGTCGCTTCCCGACACCAGCTGTCTCGCACGGCGCGCACGTCCCATTTTGGTGATTGGATGACGACCCGGTGGATAATTTGCATGCCACCTTGCCGAGTGGTTTTGGCCGCGTAGGGGTAGGTAAGTTTGGAGTCTGCCCCAGTTTGCCACCTATCCTTTCGTGCGTAGATAGATCATTTCAACACGTAAGGACCTGCCACGTCTCACGCTCGTGGGTTTCTTTGCGTATTTCCCTTACCTCCTACCATCCTTACTTGGCTGCTCGGCCCAATCTTGTATACACTTCAGAAAATGAATATTGAACCCATTTACTATAAGAATTTGACTTACGGCAGACATCTGAATTCCTTGTAAATCTATTGCAGTTGCCACTTCGTACCGTGGCACACGGACTTGGAAGGCGCGACGCGACGCGCCAGACACGAGACTGTCACAATTCCGCCGTCGGCCGGAACAATTTACTGCATTGGGCTCAAAAACCAAACACAACACGCGAATTGCCTTATTGGGAACACGTGACTGGGGCGAAAAGTCGGCTTCTGTGCCGGCACGGATGAGATTTGGTTCTGCTTGTCAACACGCTGCCGGGAGATGCCGAGATTTAACCAACCTCCGAATGGATTTCGTTGTGGGCGCGGGCAGAGGATAAATTTTGGGGGCGTGGAAACACAGGGGAAACTGAGAGGAATGAGAAGTGTAAATCAATGAAGACAAGATGGGAATTTATTAAGATAGGCCCAGCCCCGAGTCGAATGGAGATCGTCTGCTTTGCAGCTCAGAGAGTGGCCACTGACAAATTTATAGCAGCTGCAAGCCGCGTGCTAATTTTTTTTTCACCACCATTGCAACCTTCAACACACCTGTCTAAGGCTGGCTAAAAATATGAGTACATTCGAGTATGCTCGGATTTAATGTTAGAGTTATCATTCAATATGGATGCTGAAATTATAGACCATTAGATTACATTATAGTAAGATCATGTTACGATGCTGGTGCTGTATTTAATCATAATATTAAGTAGTGCAGGTACACCCCTCATTGAGCTTTGCCTACTCAAAATGTTGTTCTGGCTCAGATGTAAACTGGTTCTCAGGTCTCCATCTATGCATCGCCCCATGGTGGATGTCCAAATCGTTTGAGGGGTACTCTTTTGCCACTATTTTGCCAGTATCCTTGGTGTTCTTGGGCTGCTGAAGGCCCCTTTCCACCAAAGGTAGGCTACCAAACATTACTCCAGTGCTCTGAGAATGCCCATACTTTTTACACCTTCACCGAGATTATCATCAATCTGTCGTCTTTGCCTGTTGCAGCTGCGTGCCCTCGTGTGCCATCCACTTTCTGATCCTCTCTCACATCACCCGCGACAACCTAGCTATTCTGGGAGTAAGTATTGCAGTCAAATAGACTTTTTCAATCAGCAAGCACACCAGGTCAGATGCTCCGTCCTCCACGGCTGCTGCTACCACCGCTGCCACTGTGGTGACAAAGGAACTTCTCAACACCGGTTTCAGCTATGGGCTTGACTATTTGGGGGGGATTAGCATTCATTAAATATGATTAAATATAATTATGATCTGATTACAATACAATACTCCTACGAGTAAATATGGGTCCTGATGCTAACATTATATTAATATTACAGTAAATTATGCTCTGGAGCCGTATTTAATCAAAATATTCCACCCTTACACCTGTCCAATTTTTTCTTTATTTCCTGTATTATTACCTTATATCTTTCGTTCAACTTAGGACATCTCAATCTGATCCCTCAGGCTAACAGTTCCTCCAGAGAAATGTTGGTGATAACAATTAAACAGGCCAGCCCCGAGTTGAATGGGCACTGATTCCAGGTGCAGACGACATCAACTCCATGTTCCAGATTCCATATTCCAGCCCGGTGGGAGTTTTGCGTCTCAGGAAGTCTTCCCAGGAATAAGGCATTTAATCTGATGAATCCAGAAAACAAGAAGCTTCGGAGTCAGAATATGGATCACGGCGGGATACCGCGCATTTCCTCATGGTTCTTACTTTCATGGCTGTTTTCTCCCCAGGCTGCCAAGCTACTGTCTCGATCTTGTCCCCTACAGTGCAAGGTGTTTTGGGTTCGAGCGTGGGAGCAGAGAAGCGGCGCAGCAGGGTAGCATAGCTGCCGTGAGAGTATGCAAAAGGTAACTACTGTGAACTAACTTAAACTTTGCTTGGCCTTTCGGCTTGCGTGTCACAAGTTATTTGAAGTTTTCCCACGCGTGGTGAAACTAACTCAATTCGCTTACGGGTACCGTCCAGTTCACAATAAGTTGTCTGTACCCTCAATTGTGAATGAGGAGGGCTTCAAAATGGATACCAGCTGTATATTCCTCCATAACCTAACACATCAACAATATATTGCGGAGGGTGTGTTGTGGATAGGTCCCGACCTGATCTCGATGTTGTCGGACAAGTTGTCCACCCATGAGAGAACACCCAGAACGATGTGTATCTGAAAGGGAAGCAGTTATTTGACTGCATATACTTACATGAAATGATAGTGCAGCACGAGGGATGTTCTTCCATGATTCACTTGCCCACAATGCTCTTCCATCAAAGACAACTTCTGGGTTAATGAGAAGTGCATTTCATTAAAAGACCAAACCATGCTTAAATATCATTCAAGACATGTACGGATGTCTCCTTTTTGTCTGGCTTCCTCCAGAACTCGATTCCATTGCCCGCTAAGAGTGTAATATCCATGTTTGACGACTTCTACTCTGGGGTAAATTGGCTAATGGTGTACCCAGAGATACAAAATGATTTCGAAGCGATCCTTGCGCACACTAAATTTTGTGGGATGTCCGATTCTGACTGGATTACAATGCAAGAAGGAATATGGTCCTCCTCCCTGCTCTGGATACACAACTGGCACAAGCCGTTCATTTGCGGGATAGAGCCGCCATGCTTCCAGTTTCCCCGAGAATCCCTCAGACTATACCATGCAGTCGCAGAGGCACAACCGGAAGACGGAATCGTGATAGATGCGACAAGGTCAAACAAAGTCTTGACAAAGATCGAAAAGGAGCTCGCTTCGTTTAGTTCTCCCCAAAATCTTCCTCCAACATAAATGGGTGAGAGGGGAACAAATCCAACACGTTCTATATGCTCAGCCCCCCAAGAAAACTAGGCCACTAGGGTGCGTATTGATTTTCGAGTGAATTGGTCACTGTTTCTATTTCGGTCTCGTCATTTTTAAGCGAGTAGCGGATCAAACGGTCCTTTTGGGGGCTGCAAATATGCTCTAATGATCCTGTATTTAATTTTTGTCCCCAAATATGTTGTTTTCGTCGAGAACAGGTGCCAACCGCGATCGGACATTCTTTTTGTCCACTTAGTGTATGTCATCGTAGTATCTTGTTTTTTTAAGTATATGTTATGTATGTATGTACATATGCAATATACATTTGGCTATTACCCAATGTAAATTCAGCGGCCAGAATCAGCCATCTATGTGTCAGCGTGAGTTGTCCGAAACGCCTTTTCTCAGGTTGAATTTCAGGATAATTTTGTACGCAAATAGGTTGAAAAATTGATATTAACCTGCACAGATCAACCTAAGGCAATGTAGAAATCAACCTAAGGTCAGTGAAAATCAACCTATTGGCCGCTGAAATACATCCTAATATAGGTTTGCATCATAGTTTAGATTTCAACTGCCGCCGCCCCCCGAGGGGGAGAATAACAGACAACTAAATATCTGTCGAGGGGGTCTTCAAATAACATCTCGTCTCATTGTGTTCACAATACTGTACATGCTCTCCGAATTGGTTCGGAGATGTAGAATTACACGTGCCTGGACCTAACATACGAGCACACCGTTCTGGTTTCCGATGCAGTTGTCTGGAGATATTACGTCTTGTTAGCTTCTTCGCCTGCGCGTGCCAGGCAAGGACTTACTTAAGATTGATGGACGCGCCGACTGCGTTACCGGCGTCGTTAATGCAATCGCAGTTCAACACGGTTCCCGAAATCGTGCAGTTAAAGCAGGTGGACGCCCCGTTTCCGCTGTCCAGAAGGTCAGTGACCTATGATTCAAGCATTTGTCGGGACGCACTTGACCCCGCACCCAAGCGCGCCATTGGAATTAACGAGGCACGAATTGAGCCCGATGACTTGGTTCCCGAAACTGCCCGCGTTATTCTGACAGTCGGCCTCGAGATCAACGTCTGCGCGCCCGATTGGAACACCTCGATGTTGGTGCACGAGTTACCAAAGTTCTGGGTCTGGGCGACGGCGCTAGGAAGCCCAACGGCAACGAAGAGGATAGAGCAGAATGACAAGCTGAACTGCATGTTGCTGCGGATGACTTCCGGGGTGGCTCGGATGGATCACAAGGAAGGAGAGGAGGTGAAGCTCATCCTTTATACTGCTGGCCCTATGGTAATAATCTCGTGGATCAGGCCAACAAGCTCTCCATTGTCGGTGTGGGACGCAACATTGGGCCGAGACACGGAGCCCCGCTTCCCTTCGGTCGACGCAGCCCAGGAGTGGTATGGTTCTTTGTAGGTGACACGAGAAAAGCTTCTCCTTGGGGTTCGTCCCCCTTTTCGACTACAATTCAAATATATCCCCATGCCAGGTTGGTATTTTCTCACTATTTTCCTATTCGACTTTCCAGGTCATGGGTAATCTCCGTGCTTCTGGGCTGCGGAACTAACACACGGTTCGAATTTTCAAAGTGAAGAGCGCGGCCCAGGGCGTTCTAGGGTTCCTATTACGAGTACTTATGCTTATGTAAGTAAGCGATCGTTCATTTAAGAAACTCGGGGTGAGGACTTTGATGACCTCCGAACTTGAACAAGTCTGTAATAGTGGCTGTGTTGAAGTGTTCCCGATGAATCACCCTTCACATTTTAGTCGCTGTATCCGGTTCGATCCATGAAACCCGGGGCACAGGTCAGCCCCGTGTGTTCGGATCCCCGAAACACCTCTATGTTTTTAGGTGCTCCCTCAAACTATTGCTGTAGCTTGTAGTATGTGCCTGTCATCTTGGAACTATCCAACTGTGCCTTGGTGCACTTGACTAACGAAGGATCACACATTCAATGGCGCGCCAGGGGATTGCTATCAGTGATCATGAAATACTCACATAACTTTTATATGATTTAAATCCGCTGTTTCTGGGAATATGTAGTCAAATCACACAATGAGACTGGAGGATATACAAGATGCGGCCCCCGCCAACGCACATTAAATGACAAGCGGCACATTCAGATTAATGTGCCGCCTCTGCGGCGTGTTCCATTTTGAGAATGTGCCGCCAGTCGGTTCCGAGATTGCCACGTGTCCCTCCCACTTTCTTTCTCGTACCACCACCATCCCACCCACGCGCAGACCGCCCCGACGCGTCGTGAAGCGCGTCAATATGGTATAAAGCACGCCCCGGCCGAGCCGGACTTCCTTTATGGCCTTCCTGGTCAGAAGTTGATGGAATTTGGGAATTATGTGCGTCCAGTCGCGTCGCGTGTCGCGCCGCCACCCCGTTGACGCGCCGAAATGATAGATGTATACCCCGGCCTACATCACGTCCAACGCCGGCCGCTTTCTGGACCACGAATGGATCGATCTTCCCACCTTGAGGGAATGTTATGATCAACGGTCACTGATTTCTTAAACCCCGATTTATGCACCGTATCGTCGATGGACTTCCAAGGCTCACTCCCCGTATCGAATGTCCAAATCAACGACTTCAACGCACTTGACTTTGGCACCTTATTTGGCTTCTATTGCAGCTTGAGCGCCAATATTCCCTCGGTCGCACCTAGTGATCTGCTTTGTGCGGCGCCTGCTCAGTATCCTGTCGTTGACCCCGCCTTCAGCTCCGATTTTTATTTTTATTTAACTTCGGCATATGCCTCGCCGCTGCCGCTGCTGTCTGCCCCTCCCCCGGATTCTTCCTCCGAAGCACCCCCGACCCCAGAATTGCAGTTGACCCCTGCCACTTCAACCAGGACCTGCCGCTCAAACCGGGATGGGCTCGACCTGGAAAACATCCTTGCTCCCGGATCGTCACGTTCCAGGGCTCCCAGTTCGCGGAAATGCGATGCCGAGGAGGAAAACTCAGAGCAGCCTCAAAAAAAGCATAGGTCATGCAGGGTGCGTTTATTCATTGTCTCTACGTGCAACTTGGACTTATCATTCTCATAGTAAATTGGAGGTACTTCGAACTAAGTTAGTGCTTCACACTCCGTAGATTTTATGGTAGACTAAATACACTTGAATCAAACAACTCATGAATATAGCCATCCACCTGCCGGATAGTGCCTGCCATGCAGGCTGGACAATGTGCCGCCTCTGTGTTCAAACACGGCACATTCTCCTGACCATGTGCCGGCTCTCAACGAATGTGCCGGGTTTGATTGGGATGTGCCGCCTGCGAGAATGTTGGCGGGGGCCGCATCTCGTCTATCCCGATGAGACTGTCCTATCTCGGCAAGCGCACTTCTTGAGCTGTGGCTTCTATGGCCCCAGCTGAATTCCAAATACACAACATACGAATGCACATCCTGAGCCCGACTCGTTTGTTGCAAAGGGGTGTTCCCTTTTGGAATGTTGTTCCGAGTTTGCCTTCGGGCTTTACACGAACGAAAGGACTTCGGTGAAGGGGTGTTCCCCTTCGGGAGGTAAAGTTACTGGTATCTATACATGGAAAAAAGACATAAGTACGAAGTTCCTGCCGGGCTCTGCCACGGCCCCTCACCCAAAGTAGAGCTAAGGGCGGCAATGTTCAACCTGCAGCATTAATATTATCAACCGTTCTTCAACCGCCGTCAACCTTGTTATTATTTCCCTTCCGCTCTCTGAGGAATCGTTTTGTATGCGATTTTGTTCTCAGATGAAAATCAACGTTCGGAATCCGTTGATGAATGGAATTAACTTGACCGACCATGAGACCCTTCCCATCTGCAGAGGGCATAAGAAGTACGTACATACGCACAGGCAGTGGGCGATCACGGGGCGCGGGTCCAATACTAGTACAGGCCGGCGTTCAGGAAGTGTACAAAACAGGAACGGAAAATGTCCCGAAAACTCACGGTGGGCATGCAATTGTCTGTGTCATGTAACTGACATTTGCGGGAAACCAAGGAAACTTCTAGTTTTTGCTTTCTTCCTCCAAGTGACTGAGAGACGCATGTCCGCCATGACTGGGTCCATGAAATTGTCAAACATTCCATCTAGGTGACGGGGCATCATGGTTGACAGAATCAACGCGGGGGAATCCTTCGATGCAGGCACAATCAACGTTCAAGTTGGGTGTTCATTGTTAGAAATTGACCAGCAAATCGCTGGAAATTAATCAGCACTAAATGCTATAGGTACAATCGCAGTTCCCTGTGTGAGGCGAAAACTGTCAGCATCATCCGGATGGAGCCTTGATTCAGATCTGGGTACCCAGACCATGGGTACTGTACGAGAGTATAGAACTTATTCTGGAACAAATGGGGTGTTGGTGGAGATTGGTACCAGCGTTTCAAAGGTCTCCGTCTCTCGTCTTGATAGGCGGATGAACGTGATTTTATTCCCCACACCAATTCAAACTCCGGTTGTTAGACACAAAGGGAGATACAGTGTTATGCATATTTGAGTTTGAAGGGCAGAGAGATATCATAGCGACAATGCTACTGGGCACCAGAGTTGTCGCACTCTGTTCAGATTTGAATATTCAGGGAGGCAGATCTCCTGGGATATATTGCCGCGCAACCGACGCGTGTCAGGTGTTCCGACACCTCCCGCTGGTGCGAGCCACTCAATGGGCCTCGACACTCACCTTTCAATTCCCCCGCTCTGGGCCCGTCTCCAGTCCCTAGCTGAATTGGGCGACTGCACCGCCTGACACATGTGCAACCCATATAATATTGCCCAGGGCCACGCTTGGCCACGCTGCATATGTATTGCACGCTCGGAGCCTCCGAGCGTGGAATACACGAGTTTGCTGCACAATTACGCAACAATGATAAGGTTGTTTGGGATCCCGAGGAACGCCACCTGCCGTAAGTATCATTATCTATACGTCTACACCGTGTCTCACCGCTCAATAGCTGCATGGCCCAATAAACTTAGCAACACAGGCGATGATATCGGCATACAGTAAATCACCCCACTTGAATCCGAAAAAGCCCGATGAACATTTGCCTGACACATTCGCCACGCTTCGCGACGAAATTGGTCTCATCCGCGCTATTACAGTGAAGGTAAACATTTGGTCATCGCAATCCTCTTATGATTTGATAGAAACTCGTGTAGGAACGTTCATCGCCAAGCGGAAGGAGATTTTTAAGGGTATCCCGTTGAAAATCCCTCGGGCGGGGGAATCAGATACCGTGAATGTTGAGGTCATTGCTGGGAAGCAGTTGATCTTGGACATGAAGGTGCGCTGGAGCTCCACATATCATATGCTTCTACATGCATTCGAGCTGCGTGAGGTACGATCAATTGGTCTCATATCAATGCTTGGACTAAATTGGTGTTCGGAGAAAGTCCGTCGGATGAGTTCATAGTCGATATTTCATACAATGCACCCAACGCTCCAAGCGCGCCAAGATTCGGGAACTTAGGCTCACCCCTACGAAATGGGAGCGTGTTGATAAGTTCACTGGACTCGGTTGGCTTTATTTACCAGTTCAATTCCGTGGGATTTCGGTTGACTTCGAGTTGCGCAACATGCCGAGAGGGCCCAACAAGCATTCTCCGCAGGAACTGTCCCGTCCCTGCAACATGTGATCCCTGGAGGCACTCCACAGCGCTTGGACCAATACTGGCCAGCGCAATCTATGCTCCGGCGCTCGAAAAGGGTGCCGAAAAAATTGACGAGAATTATCAAAGGACCTCGCGGTCAACAGTGCAAGTAATGGCAATGGCATTTTCTATTCTTTACTGTATACTTCTTATTCTGTCTTAAAGTCCTCGATCCCGCTCAAAATGGCCACCATTTTAGAAACACTGGGCACCCGCTTTGGCGAAAGAAGCCCGGAAAACCGCGATACCTTGCACAATAAATTTCAGAATACCTCATTTCTTTGTCAGTTTGAGGATCCGAGTCGCTGGCGTGTGTTGAATAGGGAAAGTGCTACATCGCGACCGGCCGCGAGAGACACGTCCAAACTGGGCACGCTCCTGAGGGAGATCACGCTGCACAGTGACCGTCCATCGGGATCCATCTCGACCATGGCTGGAAGAATCTGAAGAATATTACGACTCTCGTGGAGAGGTTCTTCCTGCCAACACCGCCATGGTGTCGTGGTGGGGTGTAAGTTTTGCTTTGTGTACGAACACGGTGACTCATTTCACGTTCAGGCTTGTTTTGAATTGCGTCCCCACGTGGCCTTTCTATCCCCGCATCTTTTTTTTCGAGCGAGTGTGCATTCTCTGCCGGGATCACGATCAGTAAGTGGCCCAACAGGCTCAAAGGCGACATTGTGGAGGCGTTGCAAGTGTTGAAGCCTCCCACCCGGCAGAAGGAAATGTTCCGTGCCCCGCCCCCCGATCTCTACGATTGAAGAGGGTGAGGGTGCGTTAAGGGACACTTCTGAGGCTGAAGAGGGCTGTCTGCCAAAGCCAGAACATCACTAGGCGGGGAGCGCTTGCGTTCGGAATCCACGGCTCCTCCAACTGTGCCCATGGTTGATTCTGCGCTGGAAGATGATAAGTGGGAGCGGCCGACGAGGATTTTCTTCGAGCGTTGAATCTATCTTCTCCCTCGCTTTCTTTCTTGGTTGCTATCCACTACATAGATGCGCTATTTGTTCCGTTGTCGAAGAAAACGATACTAGACTATCTACCCTTCTGGTGGCTTGTAAAGTGTAAAGCAAATTTCGGGTGGGACAGAAAGACAGCTCGCCAGCCTACTGCTTCTCGCCGATAATTTCAAGCAGCTTCTCCCACAACGCCTCCCGATTCTTCGGGTTCGCGGCCCAGGTCCCGAGCTTGCCGGGGCTGAGCTTCCAGTTGAAGTATTTGTTGTTGGGGCCGAGGGTTTTTGCGGCGTCGGGGGATGCGAGGATCTACGTCGATTGAATAAATTCGATTCAAAGGTAAAGAATGAATGGATCGCTCGAAGGAGCTCACATATACAGGCGCGGGCGCGAACTGATCCGGCGTCTGGCCGATGACCTTCATGCCGAGCCATGCGACGTATTTCATGAATCCGGGGAAGAGGTCGTAGTCGAAGTTTTCGGAGGAGACGAGGCCGGGGTAGATGTGGAAGAAGCGGTATTGCGGGTAGCGGATGCTGAATTCCTATTTCCAATTTTAAAGCCTTGGACAGGAGGAAGAAGAGAGAGAATAGGCACCTACCTCGTGGAATGAATCGAGCACGGTCACAGGGGGCAACAAGCGAGGCAGGTAACGGTTACATGCCTCAAAGGCAGTTGCCAGGCAGTTGCTAGGCATGCGACAGAGCTGCCGCAGTCAAAGAGCTCAAAGAACTCGTGGCCCCGCTCGGCTTTCAATTAGATTACCCGGGTGTTCCCATTTGGTTCGCATCGCGATCACCTGCTCGATGAGTTCTCGCGCTGATCGCGTCGCGCAGCAATTGCACGGTTTCTTTGCCATGTAGTGTTCACCTGTATTGGTGGAATTTGTAGTTAAATGATATTCCTTAGGGGTACACCACACAATTGTACACCTTTCCGATTAACTCTGAGGGCCTTGAGTCAAAGTTGTGATGTGACTGATCATTTGAACCTCCATAGTTTGCCCTTGCCATTACCCATCACCTCAGCTCCCCCACACCCGGTTTGTCCAGAACTTCATCTAGAAATAGTGGTCCTCAAATAGACCACCGTGACCATGGGCTCGGATCACCATCCCCCGAGCACCATAGGGCCGGGCATGTATCTCGATCCGAGTTGAAAATCCACTATTCCGGCTACCTGCCATTTCAATGTGGGACAGCACAAGAAATCTTGTCCTCCTACAAAAGGAACGAGCTGAAGGTGCGCGACTAGAGTTTATGTGCGAAATATATCCTCAGATGTATTGTCACGAGGCCTCTTTGTCCCCGCTTTGGGAGTTGGGCCGTCGTTGCCGGTAGAAGGTCGGGACGAATCAGGCATCGGATGCATTTGCAACGTGTTGAAGCAGAGGAATGGAGAAGAAACAATGGACACTGGAACATTGTTCAGCCACAAATTCAAATGCAAGGACACAAAGATGCGGAGAAAACTCAAAGACCGCATCAAAAAATCCAAAAATGACCTACCAAGGCCCTCGGAGTTGATGGACGGGGCATACAATTGTGTGGTGTACCCCTCAAGTAGAGATAGAAGAATATCATTCATCAAAGACTGCAAACTACACCAGTAAGGGGGAACACTTTGTGGTGAATAAACCATGTATTTGCTGCACGACGCGATCAGCGTGAGAGCTCAATGAGCAGGTGATCACGCACGGGTAAGCTGATTGAAAGCCGAGCGGGCCACGAGTTCTTTGAGCTCTTTGACTGCGGCACCACCTGCTCTGTCGCATGCCTAGCAACTGCCTGGCAACTGCCTTTGAGGCATGTAACAGTTACCTGCCTCGCTTGTTGCCCCCTGTGGGTGCTGTCCCGCTTTGACTGGTCCAGGAAAAAAACGGTTTTGCTGCGGGTCGCGAGGCGGTTCTTGAGCGCGAGGTCGTCGATGCTGAGGTCGTCGAGGGACTGCCCTTGGTTGGCGATGGACATGACGATGGCGTTGGGCGTGAGGGCGCCGCCTGTTGTGAGGAGGTAGGCGATGGCGAAGCGGGAGATGGCTTGTACGCGCAGGTCGAGGTCGAAGCTGACATGCTATTGGTGAGCGCGGAGTTTTCATTTTGGAGGTGCGGGGATAAGGCGCACCCGTCTGCGTTAACGTCATCGAGGTGTCCGGTGGGCACGCCACTTTGGCACATAACCTAGCAAAGTTGGTATCGAAATCGCAGAGGGAGGACAACGCACGAGATAGTCGATTGCACCCTGCCCCGCCGTCTCCAGAAGTGAAGTCGCCGACGCGCGCATACCCTTGACCTCACTGCGGGAGCTTCCTCAGCACCTCCCAACGCATGGGAGTGAAGACGCATGATAGATCTCCCTTGACGAACTCGGCGTCAACCATGCTCCCCTTCGGTGCGCGCTGCTTGAGCGTCTCCACCATCTCCTTCCCCCGCGTTTCGTTCCGGCCAAAGACGATTATCCTGCTGCAACCGAGCTTCGCGAGAAGTCGCGCGACGGCCGCGCCCATCCCGAGCGTCCCGCCGAGGATGACAGCCGTCTTGTGTTGCCCGACGAGGGAGACATTCTCGAGGGCCTTGGCGGCGTTCGGGGCCATGGTGAAAGCGGTGAAAGCGGGGAAAGTGAGGATCTGATCGCGATTCAGTGGGACTTGCCTTTTATATGGCTCGCAAACTCTCTATTCATCGGATGAGCAACCGATTACTATTAGGGTCGTAAGCAGGCGTAAGCAGATCCCGGTCACGCGGAGAAGATCGGATTAGGAAAGTGGCCCGGGGCCTGAAGGCTGAAGATCATCGATATCGGCGCACAGCCTCTTAGCAGTAGGACGCAGGGTTTGGGTCAGAAAAATGGTGGTCTAGCCCATGATACAGAAGCAAGAATTCCGTTGTACATGGAACAAAGAAAATAATGAAACAGTCCAGCATGGGCATTCTAAAATCGTCGGGATTTCTCAGGTATCTATTATGCTCTCGAATATCCACCCCGTTGACCGACAGTTCCCATTCAATCGGTATTTGCAACGCTCCAACGGCCATCCCGGCCAAGCATCGAGAACTTAACTATTTTGCGCAGTTGAGGTGTACCAGCATTTAATGTTCACTCCTGAACCGCTAGTTTACAGAAATCAAAGGCCTCCCGACATTGACGCGCATCGAGCGCACGGTTGACACGGCATCAAGGCACCTCAATTTATATGAAAGTCGAATTCATCAAACATACAGAGAGATTCCGACTAACAACTGCAGTAAGAGAACTTGGTACAGTTGAACTTTGGTCTTTTGATCTCATCAAATGGGAGTCATGCTCTGGGGCGAGTCGGGGATCCACCAACTGCGCCAGACCCCGACTCAGACTCAGCGATGAGTTGCGCCAGAGTCGAGCCTAGGTGCTCAGTTGCGCCAGAGCCGGTTAGCGCGGATCAGACTCGGATCTGCCCTGATTTATTGATCCCCAGATTGCTTGCGCACCCGGCCTACTGGGGGAGAGGCTTAATTTCATAGAGAAAGCGCCAACGAGTCAATGGTCGGTACTCTTGGCGCACACTCCGAAATGCCGAGTACATTATTATTTTGTGAATTTTACTCTTGCAGCGCATTTCCTAGTAATTACTTGGATACTATTACTGACAGTACACCATCATGCCAACAGTTGCCGTGAATTGATTGCCGGGTATCACTAGCGCTAGACTGGATCGACTCTGACGCAACTCATTCACTTTAGCCAACGAGTCTGAGTCCGGGTCTGGCGTTGTTAACACATCCCCGGGGCGAGTCCCAGTCCCATCCTTTTCGTTGATCCTCAATCGTCTCGGCCATCCCTCCACCAATTCGTGGTCATTCTGCGAGTTCTTGGGCTCGTTCTCCTCCCCCGATGCTGGGAATTTACTCCCCATGTTCTTCTATGCGAATGGGTCCGACTTCCCTCCGCTGTGCCCCCGAGCAGGCGGTGCTGCTTTGCTGAGTGGCTTCAGCCGGCCGACAACTTTGTGCTAATAACTTGGAACGTGGTACGGGGATTTTTGACGCTAAATAAATCAACTTCGAAGATATTCCAAGATTTTAGCTTTCCAATTCCGTTCTAACCATTTACAGTCCCTTTACCCCACCAACACTCGGATTTTTCGGAGGTGCTGCCGGCACATGGGGATAGAGATGAGTGTGAATTTATGTCCTACCCCATTCTATCAAATTATCTGGATCCTAACTTGGCCCGCAACAGGGGTTCATTTCTCATTACAGACTGTGTCACCTGGAGGCCTTGGTTCTCAGCCGTTCCCCCGTGTCGGGGCCAGATGTTTGAAACCCTCATATGGCTTGCATGTAGAGTAAGATCATGTATGGTAATTGCTATAATGTCGGGAAAATGGATGTGCCTTATAAGGCCCATAATCCGAGTCCAGGTGTTGAACACTAACAGGAGGCATCATATCCTCATCTGACATCGCATTTCCTGAGGCAATGTGGTGGATTCTGAAACTTATTCCCTGCACCTATAACTGGCCATGGTCCCGTTTATGGGGTGTATGTCTGGGGCTTGTACTATATGGTGGTCAAAATGCACATTGAATCAGTGTACTGGTTCAAAGCTCCTTAAGCTTGAGTCTCCACAAGATCCCAACAGCCCTCAACACAATCCTCTATGTCTACCTCACATCTCCCAGTGATTAATTAGCTTTTACTTCCGTAGCATTGAAGGATAGTCACACCCCATAGATGTAGAAGCCGAATGGACTCCAGCTGCCACATACAGCAGAAGAATAAATGGGGGAAGGCGGAGGACATGCCAGGGCTGCAGGTCAGTGACTTAAAGGGGATCATACTGATATCTGCTTTCTGACACTGGATACACTCAAGGAGCTTGAGAACCAGTCAATTGATGTCATGTACAGCAATTCTGTGTGGGATCAGGCAGTTGTAGGTAAAGAAATGGATGGAAGGAATAACATCACCTTAGGGAATGCCAGGTTGACTCAGACGCAGAGACAATGTTTGCCTAAAGATGTGGACTCGGGGATCTCGGGCAGCCAATAGCACAAGGAAAAATGTCCCAATACCCATTTGACCATGGCAGCAGAACTTCTGGTGACTTGACGAAAACAATGAGATGAACTCATAAAAGTTGAAAAAAAAAAAATTGGCGGACTGTTCAGAAAAATAGTTGGGGGGGAGACGTGTTCTGCCACAACTATATTTTGGGTTTCACTGATGGGGCCAAAAGTTGCGGCATGATCATCAAAAGGACAAAATAGTTGGGGAACATCCAAATCATGTAAAAATAGTTGGGGCCGATTAAATGTGCATTTTGACCGGCATATTCTAGTATAGTCGGGCCTACCTGGGTCCAGTGTAGTGATTGAGGATGACGTGTGAATGCTTAGGTGGCCAGCTACCTGCTCCAAAATAGTAGGACTTGAAATCAATGATTTCCCATAATGGGTCTTGGGATTCAAGATTAATCAAGATGTTCTCACAGGTGCCTCATTAAGGGTTTCTTCCATCACAAAAAATGTATCCCTTTGCTATCTCATCAAGAGTCAACTTTGGGTCAAAAGCAAAGATCCGAGAAGATATAAAATGAACAATCAAGCACAATACCTAAAAACTATATTTTACATGCACAGATATTCAACCCGGGTCAGTTTGAACAGCAGATCGAAGTTAAGATCATCACTACCTCTAACATCGAGCAAGGTCAAGAAAGAATCTCTATGACTTTTGACAACTCGGAAAATAACCTGAACATTTCCATCAGCACTACTGGGAGGCTTGCTGTTTGTGCTTCAAAACACGAAAAGAGATGTGCCTCTTCTAATATGCTCCTCCTCTGAACTGCTGATTAAAGCATTGGTTAAAGATAAGGAGGTTTCAGAGAATGATATCTTAGACTTCAATTTCTGTCTCATCAAAGTGGTGATAGCAATTTTAATTGAGCAAGCTGCAAGGGTGCAATTTAAGAAGATCTCTTACAACCCTGCAGTTATACCTTACGCACATTCCAATCCATAAAGTCGAAATTGACACAGAGATTGACATCATATTTTTTACAGGGATGCTCTTGTCAATGGGATCTCAAAGAAAGTTTTACAAGATTATACAAAAATGGCAGCCAAGAACTCAGCGACAAAGCACCTTTATTAATGTCGATCACATCCGATGTTCAGTCGAAGAAGCATGTGGGTACACACCCACAGATCAGACAATTTGGAAGTTGATTTGATCCGTGACACTACAACAGCCGACAAGAGAAGTTTTCTGGAAATGCATACACAATACATTCAGAGTGGGTGATTTCTGGCTGAGCATCAACTCCCTATAAGTACTTGGTCTCTGCCGTATCTGTGCGTGTGGGGGGGGGGGGGGGGGGGGGGTACCAGAATCATTGGAACATATTGCTTTAGAATGTGAAGCTCCTGGCCAAAAAAAATTATCTGGGTCCTCAAGCGATGACTCTTGTCCAAGAAATTAACCTACTGGCCTGATATAAGCTGGGGTCTGATCCTGGGATGTAATCTAATGAAGTGTAAATCAGATAAAGGCAGGGTCGCCCCAGAAGAGGGGCGACTGTTTGCTGCTCTTGGGTCAACAGCGTGGCATTTAATATGGAACTACATGAGTAATCGAGAACCCTGACATTGTATGTACCACAACCGAAATTGATCTCTCTCTCTTTCCCCCCCTTTGTTTTTGCAACTGGAAAACAAGTTGAATTCCGCCTGCCATCGGACATGATCAGGGGTTCTTTGGGACCGTTAGGAAGACATCGCGAGAGATGGATAACCATGGCTCTGTCACGGGTCTTGTTTTGAGGGTTGCAACAGGGCGGCAAATAGGTAGGATGTGTGTAGCGCTGTGTGGTGGTCTAGCGCTGGTAAGTACTAAGTAAGTACTGTACTATTTCGATCAATTCGGATGTCATGGGTCACAGGCCCCAAAATTTTCGGAAATATTTGAGCATGTCACAGGTCACTGAGGGGATTTTCGAATGTTCAAAACTGGTCACAAAATCGGTGAAAAATGGCCCAAAAATCGAATTTTCGGGTGCGCAGCGCAGGGGCACTGTGTCCCCCCACGAAATGCCGAGTTTGGCTGTCTAGGGACCACAGGGGCCACATAGGTACATCCTAATACCTCCCATTGGTGCACCTGGAGCTTGTTTTGGTCCTCTCAATGCTATATCCCTCACGTGGCACACAAATCATTGTGGATGCTGATTCCCACCATCCTAATCTCATCTGAGCCACTACCCATCTTGTTGCGTGTATGTGGCTTCTGACTACATGGGATATTGCATTTTCATATATCCCATATCAAGTATTCTTGGGTGATACGGCCGCCGGATTGCATGTCCACGGTTTATTTGGCCGGGTGGCCAACTACCTACTACCTAGTTCCTTGCCTTTGTTGGGTAGCTGCTGGGAGAATGTTCACTGTAGGCCTCACACCCAGTTTAAATTCCCTAAAACCACCTTAATTTGTTCCTAGGATGTCTGCCATTATTCTGAACCAGTCGGGATCCAATATGCTCATTGATACCATGTAGTGGGGACCGTGAATGCCAAGGTGGCCAACTACTAGGTCCGAATTAGTATCAGTCATGTTTGAGAGCCTGCTCGGCCCATTTCTGGCACATTTTCGAAGAAATTTGCTTGTCACAGCTACCTCAGCCCATTTTCGAAATCTAAAGTTCGAATCGGCAGGTCACAGGTCACAGCCGTTTAGAATTGATCGAAATAGTACAGTATGCGATGTGGCGGTGGAGTCGGGATCGGCAACACAATATTTAGGAAGTAAGGGCCGAATTCTGTTTTAGAAGTGCCTTGTGATCTGCTAAAGAAGGATACAGAGTCCTACTGAAAATGAAGGTGAAGCGACAGTTCGCTCAATGAATTCAAGCTCCGATCCATCACGTGATTTGACAGATGGTTGGTCATCTCTCATCTCTCATCTCTCTGTGACGCCCTCGTCGACCTTTACTCAAGAGTTGCTACGCTGTATCGAAATCCCGCATTCGGACCCCCTCGCCGATCCAATATTGATTGTGTTGCGGTCCCCTTGTCTCTGCGCCGCTCATTCTCGTCTGCTCCTAGATCGAGATGGATCTAGAGCGCGCACTTGCGCAACCCCCGCATGAATCAGTTCAGAAAACCGAGTTGAATGTACGTCGTTCTTCCTGCGTGATTGGAGCACCCTGCTAAACGTTTGAAAAGAGGCCGTCTCGCATAGAAACAATCCCCCTCGAGATACTCACCAGGATATTCAGTATCTGCCGCGACGACGTGTGGCTCCGGGACCCTCGGGATCCCGAGGAGGATGACGGTGATGAAAACAAGATTGATCCCAAATCCGTCTTCGATCCTCGCGTGGCACCTATGCTTCTTGGTCGTGTGTGTCCCTCGTTTCGCCAAGCCGCTCTACAGACCCCGCTTCTCTGGGACAACGTGACCTTCACCACCTACGACCTTGTCTCGACCGGCAGACTGCCCGGCATTCAAACAATATTGGCACGGTCGGGGAATCTTCCGCTTACCATCCATTTCTCCACCCTGTCCACAGGGTCCGAGCAGGCCGTGCTTAAAAACGGAACAGCGCAGTTCTTGCAGCGGGTCTGGGAGTTTCATCCCAGATTCGAACATTTAACCTTTTTCATCCCGTGCACCGATGTCCAGTTGGACTCCCTCCCCGCCCCCACCACGCTTCCGTTGCTTCGGTCCCTTGACATCGAGATAAATGAGATTTCCGAAACGAGCCCAAGCCTTCCGGCATTGCTGCGTGTCTTCGAAGACGCGCCGCTCCTTCGGTCGTTAACGTTGTACGATGGAAGCTCATTGGACGCCACGTCACATATCTTCCATCCCGACTTCTTCCCATGGCACCAGTTGACAAAACTGACCAGCCATATCTCCCTGACGACTACCACCGCTCGCGACATACTGCGGCACTGTCATGGGCTCGAGACCTGCGAGTTGGGTAATCTGGAGCCGGTTCATATCCTTCATCAGCCGCCTCTGTGTATACTCAACCAGATGCGGTCTCTCAAACTCTCCGCAACAAACGACCTTCCTTTCATTGGATTTTTCGACTCACTGGCATTTCCGCGCCTGGAAAGCCTCACCCTCGATAATTTTACGGTACCCGGACATTCCCTATTGGAATTGCATGGGCGCTCACAGTCTCAAATCGAACGTCTCGCCCTGGATTCCCTGCGTCTCACAGCAGATGAGATCATTCAACTCCTCCGCCTCACACCCAGTCTACAAATGTTCTCGTTGGCTAACTCTCACTATGCGGGCAATATTTTAGAAGCACTGACATATCGCGGAGATTCGACCGTTGCATCACTCGTTCTTCCCAATCTCAAAGAGTTGGCAGTTGCAGAGAATGCCGATTTCCTATCGTGGTCAGATCACCCCGCGGCAGACGATGGGGCGGATGGTATCGCCGTCGTCGAAATGGCCGAGTCCCTCCAACGGTATCCTGGCCCTCAAAATGGATGTTTGCCCTCTCTACGTTCCGTCCAGCTTCACCTCGCAGGTCCGAAATTCGCTCCCGCTCTGGAAGCCAGGCTGGCGGCAGTATGTGCCACAGGATGTATGGTCGATCATTGTGTGAATGAGAGGTATGATGAGTAGTAATCTAGCTGGACTATATCGGACAGCCCCATGTCGTTGCTTTCCGGAATTTGCTGATCTTGGTCGCATTCTATCACCGAATATATGCGGATTCGAAAAAATCCTGATATGACTCCTATTTTGTGCCCATAATTGTACCGTCAAATTATCATGTTCGCATTCTCCTCCAGCGACGGTGTCT
This sequence comes from Mycena maculata, assembly GCA_029448575.1. Lineage (NCBI taxonomy): Eukaryota > Fungi > Basidiomycota > Agaricomycetes > Agaricales > Mycenaceae > Mycena > Mycena maculata. The sequence goes on along the minus strand of JARJLG010000260.1, from coordinate 65,521 downwards.
ATTGTGAATAACCGGAAAGAAACACGATCAGATTCAAGCCGCAAAGTCGCATGTGCCCCGAAGTATCCTGCATTGAAACCCGTCCGACTCCGAGGAATAAAATAACCAACCGCCGGTGTATTTCGAGATCTTCCCTGAGACGCTCACTACCGTGGTCATAACTGCCTCTGAGAAGTAGCGCCACTCAAGTTCGGCATTTTCGCTCGAAGCTCGGTCTGCGTAGAGTATCACGAGTTTCGCACACCGGTCTTAGGACAATCATTGATATTGAACTGTGGACGACAAGACGGTTTTAAAGGCCCCGAATACAAGCGCCGCGACGGGAGAAATCGAAGGTGTTCGACGACCCTGACAATCTTCTCGACCACGTCGGCTGCGAGAATGAGTGTATCGACACGTGTATCGAAAGACTCTAGCTCGCCGGCTGCCTCATCATCAGGCGCATACGAACGGTCTGGCTCCACGACATTTTTTGAGGAACGATCCCGTTACGTGTCGGCAGGGAGAACAAGATGGGGTAGTGCCGTTCCTTAATTCCATGTCGAGTGGGATAGCGGCAGTCACAAAGCAATCGTCCGGCAAGTCGGGACCCTTTCAGCTGTCGTCGATCCTTCAAAGTAGACCCAACGGCAAAAATGTCGAGCAGTCCAGGGCCGGAACTGGTAAGAAAGGGATTTTTGCATGGTACATATGCCCGTCGCTGTGCAGTGCGTCGTGACGGGTTGTGAAGGAGGTCGTGATGGCGGTACAGTGGATGCGGAGGGGTATAAGTGCGGGATAGAGTACAAACAGATGCCGATGAATGCGATGAGGGACCCAAGACGCGGACAAGCAAGAATCAAGGAAGTCGGGATGGATGTGGAAAGTAGGGTATCGTGATGACAAGATGCTAACGAGCGCGCCTCACTCAGCAGCCCAGTGCCCCCGCCCCGCCAGTACCGCAACGATGAGCAGCCACCCCGCCACGCGCGCGACGCTCCCGAGCGCCCCGCGCACCCTGACGACGCTGCTGAACGGATGCGGCGCGTGCCGCCGTGTCTGCAGCGCGCGAGCCCGCACGAGGGCGGGGAGCGAATAATCCGTGGCGTCCTCCTCTTCGGATGCGTCTGAGACCGCGGGCGAGAGCGCGGCGGGGATGGAGGGGTAGGACGCGTATGAGCCGCCCGACTCCACCTCCGAAGTGTCGTCCGAAGCGCAGTCCGAGTCCAACGAGAAACAGGGGGCGGGGGAGGGCGAGCGCGAGGGCGGGGGCGGGGGCGGGACGGGGTACATCAGGACAGGGTGCCCGAGCGCGAGGAGCGTGAGGAGGCCGACACATGGCGCCCGGCAGGTGGGGCAGAGGCCGTCCGCGGTGGGGCCGTCGAGCCACTTTCAGTGGAAGTTAGGTCAGCCTGGCAACACAATATGCGAAGGAGGGGTGGGACGCACGGCTGCGATATGCTCGGCACAGAATAGATAGGAGCAGCAGGGCGTGCGGACTGGCGCTACCGCGCGTTCGAAGCTGAATCCAAGGGTAAGTGACGCTGGCAGATCGCAGTTTGGAGGGCCGCGAAGAAGCAGCGGTATCGATGGGAGGAGATGCAGTAAGGAGATGCAACGCACCAGATCCCACAGTCCCGCTCGGCCTCCTTTTGCGAGCTCGCCGTGCTGGACGGTGGGCGAAGCGTTTTGCTTCCGATGGGCCGCTTGATGTGCGAGGGCATGGGCGTCGGACACGCCGACTCCGTAGCGCCGGTTCCCAGGTCGAGCACGTACTCCACGTCGTCGGCGTACACGCTGAAGCCAGATTCCTCCGGGATGGCTGCTAGGAGACGCCGTGAGTGGAATGGTCGTCGCAGCATAAGGAAGAGAGGAAGCAGCTCGCACCATATTGGTCCATTTGTTCGTTAATCACAGTCCACGGCGAGTAAGGCGAGGACAAGCGGGTAAGAGAACAATAAGCTGGGTCCCTTTGAAATGTTACTGGCAAGGACGATCGGCTGACCTAGCGCATGTGAATTTTCCATATGTGGGGCAAATGCGGGGTAGGACACGGGATGCTTACGGCACGGAACTTAGCCCGAGGTGGGAGCGAGGCTAACGCAGCGTCGGTAGCGAGCGAAGTAGAAGGGTAGAGACGTGCCAAGGTCTGCGGATAGCGGGCAAATTCATCGAGATCATGACAGAAAGGGTAGTGCATTCGTTCCCCTGTTTCATCGAGCGTCGTCAAGGAAAGAAGAAACGCAGAGAGAGCGCACGCACCAAGGTCCTACAGGCTTTCTCCATGCTTCAAATCCACTCAGGCTTCCTCGATGTTTATCGGGGAAACAGAAGTCTTCTTGGGAACGCGATCCGCGGATAGCAGTTAAATCTTTAAATCTGGGGAGGTATAAGACGACGGTGGAGGACGATGAATGGCGGTGGGAGGGACGGGACGGTGTGAGTAAGCGACGGCAGTAGTTATGCATAAATATAAAATATAAACTCGGACCACTTGCATTCGTATTTTTCACGGGGCCGTCGTTGATGACATCGTTTTCGATCGCACGGTGAGATCGGCATACTTGGCGAAATTAGGTGTAAATGAACGAATAAACGAAAGGAACTCACACAAAGTTCAAGAATAACCAAGTAAGATTTGGCATGGATCGAACTTCCTGTGTAAATTCAGGGACTCCACAGTCAAAGCAGAAAGGCCACAAGTATTCGCTCCACCGCGAACGTTCAAGGGAGCTGCATTGATTTTTTGCCTTGGACTGCTATGTTTTCCGGCAGGATGCAAGATTATAATCTCTGTCGGCGCTGAGCTCGACAAGAATAAGCACACTCCGAATCTCGACACCAGAAAAATCCCAGGATGTAAAGCATGCGACGCGTCGGGAGCCGGACAGGTGAGCGCTCCTCGCGTCAAAAACGTCGACATGGGGCACAATCGGGAAAGGCCGCGAGAGTAGGAGGTAGGAAGAAAAAGAGATTGGAGCTTGGCCCTAGGAGCAATCGCAAAAATCGGACGATTGATGGCGCATTAAAATGGGTTGCCGGATTGCCGGGGCCCGGCAAGTTCCGGGAAAAATGTTTCTCGTAGGTTCGCAGAAATTAGCGAGATATTGGGGGATGTGCTCACTTGTACATGGTAGGTCCCTGTAAATCTCTCCATAATTTAAACCAGTTGTGCTTCGCCGAGCCCGGGGGGCAAGAACGATCAGATACCTGTTTTTCCGTGAACAGGGTCCACCCGAACAAATGCCATCATCCGTAGGGATCCCTCGGATTGCCACAAAGTTCCCCTTCATTCAACAGATCTCTGCTCCGGAATCTGAAACTAGGCTGATGCTGTTACTTTTTGCTTACTTTTCTTTTCTGTCCCGTGGACGTACTTCGCCTTCGGCCCCTGGTGAGACTTTCCCGATCAAGTGCCTTTTTGTCTCGCTACAGAAAGGAATAAATGATTGTGGAATGCTGGGCTTGTCGAAAGTCATCAGAAGAAGTTTGGAATCCTCCTGCTGGTCATGAGTGATGGACCTGACAGTTAAATGTATTTCTGCGTTCAATTCACCGGTATGTTGAATATGAGGATGAAAGAATATCGTCAAGAGGGTAGAATCCCAGCATTCCACAATCCTTTCTTAGTGCCCTTTTAGGTGGGCCTCTATATGTCTTGCAACACTGTCCAAAAGATCAACCTCTTCTAGTTTGCACCTCCTGTGATTTTTTATTACATCCTCTAGTTAAAGACCGTGGCCGTTATGAGATGGATATTCTGAATCCTTGCTTTGGTTTGTTGCAGGCAGTTCTAGCAGCCTTGAAAGAACACTCTGACAGAATACAATTTAAGAAAGTTGTCTCAAATCCAGCGAAGCACACGCTCAATCCAACGAGGATTGAGGTGATACGGAAATTGACTTAATGTTCAGTTGCCCGGGGATACAACTATCCTGTGGCTCACAACGCCTTTTTACTAAGGTGATAAATACCTTGACCTTCATCCCCCACCGTAAAACAACCTTTACTAACCTCGAACGAATTCGTTGTGCAATTGAGGAATTTTCTCACATCACCCCGACTGATGAAATGATATGGAAATCAATTCGTTCCACCACGTTCCAACGTCTAACACGCGAGTTCTACTGGAAATGTATACATAATATTTTCCGAGTTGGAGATTTCTGGTCCCACATTCAACACTCGGAAGTCTTCGGACGTTGTCATGTCTGTGAGGTTCCTGAAACCCTAGAGCATATTGCCTTATAATGTAACGCACCGGAACGAAATTTGATTTGGAACCTCACTCGCCAACTCTGGTCCAGAAAATACTCAAATTGGCCAAACTTAAACTGGGGGTTGGTATTAGGATGTAAACTGGTCCAGTTCAAAACTCAAAGTGGGAGAGTATTACCAGAGAAAGGCCGGTTGTTTGCCATCTTGATATCAGTGGCCTGGCATGAAATTTGGAGGTTGCGAGTGGACAGAGTATTAACAATGTACATCCTGGTAAAGTCCACTCAGAGCTTGGGATTTGTACCCAATGGTTGCGATCCGTTAACGCATCCATGAGTCGAGATCGAATCTTGACAGACAAGATCAGATTTGGAATGCTATCGTTCAATAAAGAACTAGTATTAAACACCTGGAGTGGTCTGCTTTTAAATGAAGAGTCACTGCCGGATGATTGGACTTATACAAAGGGGGTTCTAGTGGGTATACAGCCGTATACTGTGAAAAATGGCATTGGTTGATATATTGAGGCTGGAGTCCCACACTTGAAATTATTGTGCGTAATGGCATTTCCTCCTGGACACCTTCCCCGGAAACATCTGGTCCACAACCGAAAATACAAGCGGACGACTCGGAATGCTTCTGCTGCCTGAGTATCGTTAGGCTCAGACCCAACGCTCCAAAAAAAAAAAAAAAAAAAAAAAAAGAAAGGAATAAATAGCTATAAAACTCTGTTGTACCATCAGGGATATACTGGCGCGCTCGAAGCGCTACTAAGCTCTCTCGGACTCTTGAGTTCTTGAAGATACCGGTATACTTATCAGCATCCTGGGTCCAGGTTGGGGGCGAAGAAAACGCGGGTTGACCTGAAGGGTGACCAACAAAGGGGGCCCTGCGATCACTCCTATCGGCTTGGGCCCGAGCCGGGAGTGTAGTTTACTTCTCTCGAAGCCGGAAATAATGAATCAAGACAAGCTGATATGCGCCAAACTGAATAAAAAACAAGGCATTAATTAGGTCCATGGTATCATATAAGTCCGTAGAGTAACTAGAAAGGCTTCAAGTGCGCTTAAGACTTGCATGTATTAGCCAAAGTTCCAAATCTGGTTGTTGAAGTCCGTGTCATGGTAACAAGCCCACATCTGGATCTACAAAGAGGAGGAAGACAAAAATTAAGGACGGACGGTTCAATGGACTGTGAAGTCTGCGTACCTGGTTCCCACTGGCGAGGCTCCCGTCGGTGAGATCGAGACACATGTCTTCATTTATCCACTGGATATTTTGGTCGGAAGTGAAGTAGACGAACTGCTGGTTCGCGTCGCCCACGCCAGGCGTGCAAGCCCAGATCTGCAACTTGACGCCTTCCGTCGTGTTTCCGTTTGGCACATCTGCACATTGCATGTCAGGGCCTGGATCCAATGAGTGAGGGATAGTGGAACGCGCACCGAGGCACATGTTCCCATAGACAACGATCGTCGACCCGATCTCCGTCCACAACTGGCTGGCAGATCCGTCGCACGGCTCGACGACGACCTCCCCGCCGTTCGCGTTGGTGGGCGCCGTGAGGCATGTCGTGCTGCTCGCCACGGGCGTGATGGTTTCCGACGCGCCGGTGGTTAGTGTCCATTGTTGGTTCGGCCCATCGGTACAGGCCCAGATCTGAGCCTACATTGGCGAAAAACATTCGGTCAAAGGAAGCAGAGGGACAAATAGGACGGGATACGTACGACATTGCCGTCCGTGACATTCCCGTTCGTGAGATCAAGGCAGCTATCTTCCTCGCTCCACTGAATCGTGTTCCCCGAGATCCTCCAGTCCTGATTGGTATCGCCCGCGGTGCACTCCCAGATCTGCAAAGGCGTCCCGTTCGCGGTCACGCCGTTCGTAACATCCAGGCACATGTTCCCGAATACCTGCAACGTCGAACCGGAGACTGTCCAGCTTTGCCTGGTGTTTCCCCCGACGGCGCAGTCCTCAATCTCGACGGCCGCCCCGTTCGCGTCAGACGCGGCGGCGAGGCACTTATCGAAGTTATCAGTGAGGTGGATATACTGGTTCGACGCAGCCACTTGACGAGCAGGGCGGTGCTATAAACATGAATTATATTATGGAGAAGGGACCTAATTGAAGCAACGCACCGGAGCGGGATGGCCCCATACACCTGAAGCGACTGATAGAGCAGTTAATACTAGACAGATGGACATTTAGAGGAAGGATGATTCTATATGGACCCGAAGATACATATTTATAGGGTGGGGATCGACACAGCCCAACAGGTCGAACAAAGGCTAGAATGACGTGGAAGGGCATGCGCGGCCTGGATTGGCCGTAGAATTGAATGATGATGACGGTCATCGCCTTCCATTGGTCTGCTTGGGCTATATTTTATGTGGGAATGCCGGTATGCTCCACCGCGCGGGCAAGCATGGCCGTCTTCGAAGAACTGGTTAGTCGAACGAGACTCGACTCGTCCATCGCCTGGAAGGTTGTGGGAAAGTTGGCCCAGGCGGTTGGACGAGTTGTGTCTCGTTAGTATCGAGTTCGAGTCGAGTGGGAGAATCTGCAGGACGAGGGAATCGGACCGGGATTCCGTTAAGGCCTAGAACGGGAAATCGGCGGAGCGTTCGGCTCGATACCACCAGCGGAGTTTTAAATTCGGGTGATCTCGGCCCGAAAACCCGCGGCCCTAGTACTTGAATACCTCTCTGACAGCTCTGCAGTGCTGTAGACTCTACGGAAAGGGTGGAATAATCCTTTGACCTGCCTCTACCTACCAGGACATAACACCAGAGCCTAATTCAGAGGAGGGCCGCGCTCCGAGTGCGACCAAGCTTTCCCGGTACAGTCGAATCCTTGGTCATATATACCTGAATAAATTCTGCGGGTCTTTGAGCGTGGAAGAAAAGGATATTTCGATCTGCATGAAAGGCCTGGGCCCGAGTCGAAAGGGGTCTGTCTGTTGTGCCCTTCTTGCCATGTTCCATGGAGGACAAATGCGCTCCGAGCGGTGCCGAGCCCTCCTGGTACTCTTGAGTGTTCGGTCATCCCTTAATGAATGAATAAATTCTGGCTGCACGCTAACATCGGGCACGGTCAAAGTGCCGCGCCGTGGACTGCCGCTGACCACCGTTGCATGCGGCAACCCTTTGCCCGCTAAGATCCTCGGTGCGGAGAAAAAAAAACTTCAAAAAAACTTCAGGTCAGTGCCAACGAGCCTTGAGTCCTGATTCATACCGGGAAAAGATAGGGACCCCAAAAAAAGGACGAACGTTCTTATAATGGCGTGGTCCCGAATCGAACGGGGTTTCTCTGGAGTGCGATTTCACAGGACTTGCTAATGGAGGACAGACACGGTCCAAACGCAAGCAGGCCTTCCTCATACTCCTGAGTTCTTGCTCATGCCGGAACGAATACCATAAACTCCGGGCCGCTTATAAAGATCTAGTAAACAGAAGAGAGAAAACACGAATTGACCTTCATGTGCGGCCATGCTACCGAGTTCTTTTTTTTTTTTTGTACAGGGTAAATGTGAATTCTGAGGGCCGAGAGACAGAAACGTTGCTTTCACCCGCTCGATGGCTTGGTCCCGAGTCGAACGGGCGCTTTGTTATACCTCCGTGAAAACCCTATGATGGACAGATGTGCTCCGAGCGCTACGAAGCCTTCCTGGTCCTCTTGAATGCTCGGTCATACCTCAATGAATAGATAAATTCTGGCTGTGCGTTAACGTCCCGGGGGCGGAGAGAGAAGCGCTAATGGCAGTGCTAACGAGTCTTGAGTTCTGGCCGATCCCGGGGAAAAGACTGAGACCCAGAAAAAGGGATTCATGAAGGAGAATGGCTTGGATCCGAATCGAACGGGCTCTCTGTATCCAGTCGCAAATTACCCACTATATAATGGGGTCAGACACGTTCCAAAAGATACCGTGCCTGCCCAGTGCTCTTCAATCCCCGGTCATGGCAGAGTAGATTCTACTTATGTAGTGGTGTCATCGGAGGGAGACAAAAGAAAGCTCGCCACCAGCAACTACATGGCCTCGACCCGAATCGAACGGGCTGGAGTACCATTTCACACTCCCCATGAAGCAGAGATTCTGTCAGAGCAGTACCAAGCCTTTCCTCCTACTCCCGAGTTTTCGCTCATCCCTGAAAGAATTCCGGGCCGTTTAAGTAAACAGAAGAGAGAAGAAACGAATCGACCTTCATGTGCAGCCATGACCAAGTATCGAGTTCTTCTTTCTACGAGGATAAATGGGTTGTGCCAGGTAGGGCCGGGAGACAACAACAATACTTTCACCGGGCTTGATGGCTTGGTCCCGAGTCGAACGGGATCTTTCTGCTTCAAAGCGCCATAAAAAATTCCATATGGAATCCAGATGCGCTCCAGACGCTACCAAACCTTCCCAGTCATGTATAAAGGCGGAATACGAGTGCGAATCCAGAGCGATGCAGTAGTCCGAGTCTGTAGAGATTTGAGACGAGTCCGAGTCCTGCGTGGCACGTGCCGTCAAAACCCCTCAGTGGTTGTCACCCAATCCGCGGGTCACTGCGTCCGTCCCCGAGTCATCTCGTCTGGAGAAGCTGGAAGTTGGCGAGAAGAGACTGGTTCGGAAGAAAATTCTTGGAAAATTCGAGAGAGAACAAGGTTTGATCGCCGGACCCGGGCCCCGGGCCGACATATCTGATTGCCGTGATGACTCGCTTCTCAGCGACAAATTGTGCTCTTTCTCGCACCACTATCACCCGCAAAGTATGACTGGTTGCCCTGGACAAAACCCTGGTGGTCATGCATGGTCATGCGTGGTCATGCGTGGCCATGTGTGGCCATACATGGTCACTCGGTGACCATGCATGTTCAACGTGTGTCACATAAATGGTGTTTTCTACATAGCGGCCTGCATACCAATGTACCATTCATGGCCATTGCATTTATTAGTTGCCACCCATGACAAATTCATAGCCCATGGATGGTCTCATGCGTGGCGGGTATGGATGCGCCACATGTGGCCATGCATGGCCACGCATGGCCATTTGTGCGCCATTAATGACAATGAATTCTCGCATTTATACCGAAAATGAGCTGCCATTTTGTTTGGCCTCAAACCTTCCCGCTCTAGGGATGTAGTGATCGACTCCTATTGTACGGATGTGCTCTTCTGCCCGACCCCACCGCCCGCCTCTGACCCCTGCCCAAGCCTCGGTCCCTGTCAGCCGACAGCATGGACACTCTCTTCTCGTCCTCCATAGTCATTATTGGAACACGAATATGCAGTCTTCTGCGAACCGACAACCTGGTACAGCTAAACTGAAATGTCTCTCACTCAAAACGCTCACATCCTTTACCAGCTCCGTTCCCGAATCTGGACTTCCCCGTCGTTGCACTTCCTAGCTCAACTCGGGGTGCCCCAGGTATGCATAATCTCTTTGGCAGAAATTGTCACAGCCATCTGACACATACCAGCCCCTTTTCCATTGCAAAGAAGTTTACAACATAGTAGAGAACACACCTGGCCGGCTATCGTACAGTAAAAGCCACCACAAGACTTGCAGGTAGCACATCCACCCCTAGGAGGAAGGTGCGACATGGTGTTAAGGAGAAAGACAAGTGGCTGCACTGCAACTGCATAGTTGCCGAAAACGGTGTCGAAACTAAAAGAAGCAACATTTAGGGGAATTAGGGGAGTTCAAAGTTAAAACACGCCGGACACTTTTTCGCTTTTTTTGCCGGAAGCTTTTCATCATGTGATTTTCGGCCGTTTCCGTGTCACATCAGACGATGCCAAACAATAGGCCGACTTTCTCGACCATCGTCTTCACTGTCGGGCGCGATGTCGCCCGACGTCGGACATGGTTTTCAACGTCGAGAGCGCCATTGAGCGCACCAATCCTACCATGAAAACTGATATCAATTAAAATAAGTGATCTAATAGGTAGTTAGGTGACTGCTCCGCATTAGCATTGGGCCTATCGACACTGTCAACATCGACGCCAACGGCACCGGGAACGATGACCGCGTCGCCAACGATGCCCACTTTGTGATGTGACTGTCCATTGATGATCCAAACAAAATCAATAAATCACCTGATGACAAGCGTCCGGCGAAAAAGCGAAAAAGCGTCCGGCGCGTTTTAACTTTGAACTCCCCTATTATAGCAGGCCCAAACGGGATGCAAAATAAACAAGTAACGGCATACATGTGTCATTGATGGTAAGGTCCAGGGTCCAAACAAGTGCTCGAACCCGGTATGCATGGCCATTTAAAGGACACGAAATGGGAGCATAGATGGCCATGGGTCCCACACTTGTTGCCATGTATGGCCACACATGGTCACGGATGGCCACTCATGGCCAATCGTGGCCATGCGTGGCCATGAGGGTTTTGTCCAGAAACGACCGTCATAGCAAAGTCTTGGACTCAAGATGAAGTGAATCGGCTTCAGTCCTTCGCTCCGACGGACTCCCCGCATGGCATGCTTCCATCGAAGCTTGGCATCTCGTTGGGGAGTCGGGGACCGTGGCTTTATTCTGCAGATCCACGAGCGTGCCTCGAGCGCAATGGAGGCGTGTCCGCGCTTCCTCGGCGAGGGCGCCACACCCGATGCACTCGCCCGCAAATTGTGCAGCCTCTGCTGCACACGCGCAAGGACCTCATGGCGGCGCACATTCGCAGGGAAGGGTATGTTGCGCCCGCGCTGAAAATGATTTCAAACAAAATGCGAGGAATCCACTGATGTTGGAATACAAGGGAATGAACAGCGAAACCACCTAGGTATCATCTTCGTCTTCTCTTATCTCCGAGGACCCTTCCCGGTCAATCTGACCCAAAAATCAATGACTCACCGACTGAAATACCGCGAACCCCTGCCCTCCCACTTCATCCTTCAAAATATTCCTTGCTGGGAGATCCCCTCACCCGTGGTCATCATCTTCCACTCGCACGCAGACAGACCCTGTGATTCAACGTTTGGTAATTTACCAGCCCAGGTCGCACTTCCTGACCCCGGGCCGTCGCAGTCGACCTCACCACATTGTGCCTGTGCATACCCCGAACAGTTAAGAGAAGGAGTAATCAGCCCACGGAGAGTAGTAGTCACCTTCGTCACTTAGTTACTTCACATAGCATTATGAATCTTCGTGACTTTGATGGGAATCTGTGAAAGCTCGTGAGTTTGATGCTATCCTGTGAAAGCTCGTAAGTTCAATGCTGTACGTTCAAGAACTCGGAAGATCGGCCATCACTGTTCCTTCACACAAGCCGAGCGTGTTTTTTTATATAGATCCCTCACCCTAATACTAACACTAACACTAACCACTAACCACTAACCACTGACCACTAACCACTAACCACTAACCACTAACCGCTAACCACTAACCTCTGACCACCCTAACCACTAACCACTAACCCAAACCTCCTAACCCAAACCACTAACCCCAAACCTCCAACCGGACCTAATCGGCCAACTCGGCATATCCATCAATCTGTGATGTACTGAGCAGTTGCCGTTTGACAAGCCCAGAATACTAACTCACGAAGATTTACAGAAAACCATCAAACTCACGAACTTTCACAAATTTACAGTACTTCCCATCAAAGTCACGAAGTTTCACAACATTAGCCGAAGTAACTAAGTGACGAGAATGGCGTGGACTCGCCCACGGAGACTCACTGGAGGGAAATCAGTGAGCCGGGAGAAAGAATGCATGTACGACACCCGGTGTCATGGGCTGTGATATGCGGCCGCCGAACGCCAGTTCCTTGGGTCAGGTACCTAGGAGAGGAAGATATTGCGTGCAACAATCCCACGCAATCCCACGTCAAAAAACCTTTCCACGGAAATCTCCGGGCCAATGGTAGTATCAGCTCACTGTCATTTGGGGTGCAGAATTGTATCCGAATTTACCTGTGAGAATGATACGGAATCCCGACAGTGATTACACGAATTTCTTAGAAGTTGGGTCCAAAGAATCATCGGATTAGCTACCTGATCAAACAGATATTTTGGGTTTCCGCTGCGCTGAAATGCTTCGGGTTTGCTATAGATCGAAGCATTTCGGCTCTAGTTTCCATTCGGATTTCCCCTCAACGGACATGCAATGTAATCTGATACTTTAGTAGTTCAAACTAACTTCCGATGGCCCGAAATTTGGGTAATGATGGTGCGAGTCTGCGTGGAAACCACTGATGGTGGAGCATCACAGAACCTGATGCACATTGAAGCATCCGGGGAGACCTCTACTTGGTTTATGTCTTGTGTGAGATATATAAAGTTCGCACAAGGTGAATGTGAGAGAAACGGGGTCTACGCGGGTTACTAGTAGTAAATGTAACACGTGTATGAGTGAGCAATTGGTATTGCACGAATGTAATACCCCAAGAATGAATATATTTGAGTTCAAGAACCCTTATATAATCAGTAAACTGAGATTTCACCAAGACGTTGGGAACTTGAATGATAGCTTCACCAAGTTCAAGACCGTGAATCTAAATTGTACTCCAAGTCTAGCAACCTGAGAGCAAAGAATAGATGGACTCTAATTATACTGCAAGTTTAGCAACGTTACAGCAGAAGCAGAGAGTACTATTTCGGACTGGGTAGTTGGCCGGACTAGGTAGTTGGCCACTTGTGAAATACAAGACAGTAGATCAGAACATACCACAAGTTGTGTGTTGGGGGAGGGAATGGGACCTCTGACGATGGTCCATAATAAATTTCGGGTCAAAATTATGGCGTGATCAGAAATTATGGCAAGTCGGATGGCGGCCCGAGGTGTGTGAACATCACTTTCTTAGCATCAACCACCAAACGGCGGCTCGTTCTCGACCAATTCCCCTTCAATCCACAAGGTCCTGGGCTCTTTCCGCTCCCAGGATGCGGGGCTTCAACTCAGCACATCACACAGAGGTCCCATTCTGCACCTAACTGTGCTACGCACGGACAAAGTCATTGCTTCTGCTTTGAGAAACTCCAGATCACTGCCCCCGTCGCGGACGTTTTGGAAGAACTATCGTTCTGAAATTTGGCAGGGGTAGTAATATTGATGAAAGTATCCCCCGAGTATGTACGTCACTATTTTCCTGTAGCCCCTCCCTTCTCACCATGATCCATTACCACAAACCACCCAGTTTGGGTGTCCCGGACATTCAGATTTTTTCTGGGAACCACCGGCATCTAGGGATCAAGGCGAGCATCTAGATGAGTTGTAATACTTCCAATTTGCCCTTCCGCAAGTTATTTTGGTTGTTCCGCCACTGTATCCCGCACACGACACACGAATAGCTATGAAGCTTGTTCCCACCATCCCGATCCCCTCCGAATCAGATTTTTATGCCGATCCCATAGCATGTATGCAGCTTCCGACGACATGGAATACTACATACACCTTATATCAATTGACCCTGGGCGATACCATCGCCGGATTCGCAGTCCACGGGTTATTATGCAGGGTGGCCAACTACCTAGTTATTTACTGTTGTTAGATGGCCGCCAGGAGAATATTCAGTACACCTTTCACACCCTGTCTAAATTCATGGAAACCACCTTGATTCATTCATAGGATGCACACCTTGATTTGGACACCACGGGGACTTGATCCGTCAAATAGTGTCGTCGAGCATGGGCGGCTCCAAATACAAAAGTGGCCAACTAGCCAGTCCCAAATAGTATCCAATTGTACTGTAAAGTCTAGCAAAGTTACAGTAGGTCAAGGTGCAAGCTTAGCAGCGTTGCAGCAAAAGTAGATGATTGAAGGGGAGCTAGCTGCTCGACTAAGGGTTCACACAGATGTGAAGGTTCAGATAAGTTGATTGCAAGGTAAGATGTTGTGTCCACAGAGGGGAGACACTCCCTCTTATATACTGCTAACTACTGGATGAGTCATAATCAAATGACTCACCAAGACTCAACATGACTCCAATCTGCACTGCCAAGCACTGGAAATACGGGACGGAGTCACGAAGCAGTGTTGAACCGTGAGAATAATAAGAAGATGGTACCGGTTCATATATGTACAGCCTAAATACTGTGATGGAGAGTGCATGTAGACTAAGAATAAATACAGGAGTTACAAAAAGTCGGTAGTAATAAATAAATAATGAATATCCATCACAGTGAACTGTTGCCAATCATCGACGTGATGCCCCGAGAGCCCACTGTAATCAATCTCTGCTAAAACAATGTGCTCACTTCCCTGAAGCCAGCCCTGACACTCCTCACCGAGGTCAATGATACGTTTGGGACATCATTCATTACCGCCATTTTGAACACAACTCAGAAACTGATTTCCGCAGTTGAGGTGAGTAATTCAGGGAACTAGCTGACTTCTCTGATTGGCATTCCAGAAAACGAGGAAAAATAAAAATGAATGTGTTCAACTGATGGAATATGTCCATGGGGTAATATATGCTATCATCAGTCTGCATCTGAAGTCGGAGACTGGAGGAATTCTTTCGCCAACCACGTTGAAACACATTGCTGAATTCACAGAGTATGTCCATTGTTTACCTAACTTTTTTGACTGAAATAGTGTGCAATTCTGCATAGGACCCTCCATAAACTCTACACATTCGTTACGGAACAACAGGAAGGGGGAAGAATCAAGCAGTTTTTCCACAAGAGTGAAATGAACACACTACTCAAGGATTCTCAAATCGGGATGCAACAGGCTCTCAAAGTATTCAGGGTATTTGATTTTGCAGTGACAACAAAACACAAAATGCTCAAACTTCATGTAGATTGACACTGCTGCCACTCTGTTTTCAGATATTTCCGAAATGCAGAAAAGATCAGAAGCAATGCACAAAGAATTGCTCGAGTTGATTTCAACCCTCTCTGAAGGCATCTTGTCTGACAAGGCATCCTCTGTATGTTTCCCCCACCTAATCACCAAGAAACGCGAAAGCTCAAGGTCATCAGATGTATCAAGCTGATAACAGCTCCACGAAGAGGTATGATCACAGACATTGTCTATATCTGTGCATTCTCACAGTGTTCCCAAGCTCAAATTCATTTTCCATGCTACCTTCCCGGCCCAAGATCTTTCATGGCCGGGAATCAGGAGTAAACCACATTGTGCAGATCCTCAATCAGAATGAACCCATTTTAGGTGCAGGTGGAATGAATGGGCAAAACCAGTCTTGCTAGAGAAGTCCTACATCACCCTGATGTGGCAGGAAAATATGAACTCCAACTATTTGTGCCCTGTGATTCAGCTACCACAGCCTCCCAAATCGCCACACTGGTTGGCTCACATTTGGGACTGAAGCCTGGAAAGAATCCCATGAAAACAGTTGCCCAGTTCTTTTTTAGGGGCCAACCCTCTCTCCTGATTTTGGATAATCTCGAAACTGCCTGGGAGCCTACTGAGTCTCGTGGAAATGTGGAAGAATTTCTCTCTCTGCGGACTGATGTACCACATCTTGCATTGCTGGTGAGCATGGATTTGATTTGGCAGTTATGTTATTGATATATTGCTGCACAGGTTACGATGTGAGGTGCTCAACGGCCAGCCAAGGTTCGCTGGACCCACCCTTTCTTACCATCCCTTCAGCCTATCTAAAATGATGCTGCTTGGCAAACCTTCTTTGAAATTGCAGAGGATTCTCACATTGATGAAGAAGTCAACAGCATTCTGAGTCTCACAGATAACATGCCCCTGGCAGTGGACTTGATTGCCCATCTGGTGGACCTAGAGGGCTGTTCAAATGTGCTTGCTCGCCGGGAAAAAGATAGGACTTCATTGTTGTCTGAGGGTTTGGACAGACAATCCAATTCGGACATGTCTATCACAATTTCACTGTCCAGTCCCCGCATTTCATCTCTACCTGGTGCCAGGAATTTATTGAGCCTCCTGTCCATCCTTCCTGATGGGATTTCAAATGCTGAACTTCTCCAACCTGGTCTTCCGATAGAGGATCCTCTTGCTTGTAGATCGGTGTTGCTTGGGACATCTTTGGCATACACTGATGATAGAAAGAGACTCAAGTCACTGGTTCCCATTCGGGAGCATATTCAGCATTTCTATCCTCCTTCGCCCTCTCTTATCCGCCCGCTCCGCAAGCATTTCTCCGAGCTTCTCAATCTATATTTAACCAGAATGATGGCAGGGACAGCGAGGCAACTAAATTCAAATCGTGGAAACCTTCACAATATCTTGTTGTGTGGTCTACACACAGATGATCCAGACATTGCTGAGAATATAAAGTGTACAATCTCTTTCAGTACGTTTAGCCGATTGACAGGGCATGGTAGGACTGAATTGATGGATCGAGTTCCTGGTGTTTTCCCCCAACCATCAAATCACAGAGTGGAAGCAGAATATATAACAGAAAAATTTGCATCTTACCTCTATCAGCCCATCTCTGATACAGGATGTCTCACTGACGAGGCCATCCACCACCTTGCCTATATCAATGATCCTGACCTCGAGTGTGAGTGTGTCACTTGTTGATCACTGCAGTGGTTATAATGGACTTTATTCCAATAGCACAGTTCTATGTCCGCCTCGGCGTGTATTATATTAAGTGGAACAATGACATAGCCAGGGGCAGACAATTCCTTGAGAAGGCACTGGCTGTATCAAAATCCAAACATTCATGGACAGTCCTTAGCATTGATCAGCCTTGCTGACATCAATTTACAAATTGGTGATTTTACGCGAGGACAGATGTATGTATGCACATGAGGCACGAAGGCTTGCAAAATTATCTGCCAATTTTTATTATGAAGCAAGGGCACTTCGCCGCCTAGCCACTGCTTTTGTCGATCTTGGGAACTACACAGATAGCATTTACTCTCTTCATAAAGCAAGGGAGCTTGTGCACCTCTGTGGTATGTCTGGAAGTCATCTTGACAGTGGTATCAGCAACTTGGAGGCAGATGTCCATCTGCACAAATCCGAATATGTGCAGGCCCGTAATATCCAACTCCACACTCTGGAGAACACTGATAAGCAAAATACATATACCATTGCCTGGGTACTCCTGAATGTGGCACAACTTGATGTTATGATTGGAGCCGCCGAACATGATGTCCATCACACTCTGGAGAATGCAATGAAGATGATGAACTCAACTCTGTTTCCTCCTGTGATAGCCTTCCACAACCAGATTATGGGGGAACTCAACCTCCGAGTTGGGAACTTATCAGTGGCCAAGACCCAATTGGAGCATGGTGTAAGCTCAATGTGGGGAAAAGATAATGAAGTTGTGCACAACTGCCTAGAGCGGCTCACCAACGTTGGAAGATGGAGTGTCTCTGACTTGAATTGGACATCCACATGGGCAGTTGTGTACTTCACAGCAGCTCACAAATCAAGACAGAAATTGAACCTCTATAAAGCCCTTCAATTCCTGGGAGATGTGTTCATTTTTAATGGCGATGAAGATACTGGAGGAAATCTTTTTACTGTTGCCTTTGATGGATTCACCAATATGGATGTCCATCGCAGCAGAGCAGACTGCATGCTGCGTTTGGGTGATCTCGAACAGAAACGAGGAGACATGTCCCGAGCCAAACAGTTGTGGCAGGAGGCACGACCATTAGTTGAACTATGCTCACAGGCTAAAGATGTTGAGAGGATTGACAATCGACTGAGTGGTGTCAATGACAACTACATTGAAGTCCATTCCTTGAAGGCCACTGAGTCTGGCATGTGGCTCTGGACTGATACTATATGCTGACTTTTGTATTTCCCAGTACTCTACATCTGCGAACAGAGTTGTATACCCTTGATGAAAATTATTTCCATTTATGTTGAACATGGATGTACATCCATGCCACCAAGTCCTGAACTGTTCCTCATACCTGACGAAATTCTGTGAGTTGCTTAGTTGCGCGTGGAAGAAAAGGATCCTTCGATTCGCATTAAAGGCCAGGGCCCGAGTTGAACGGGCTCTCTCTGTTATACCTTCATTATAACCCTCCATGGTGGACAGACACACTCCGGGTGCTACCACGCCTTGCGTGTGTTGTCGCGAGATCTTGTTCACACCAGAATAAACTTTAGATTAGAAGGTGAATGGAGGGAGACCCAAAAAGGTGGCATATTCCCTGAGTAATGCCTTGGGCCCGAGTCGAACAGGCTCCCTCTCTGTACCATCATGGAGACAGTGCATAGAGGGCAGATACGCACTGCATGCTGCCAACCTTCCCGGTCCTCCTGATTTCTTGTTCTTACCTGACCGAATGAATAAATTCCGGGTTGGTTCAGTACCCGGAGAGAGAAAGGAATTGAACTTTATGTGCGGTGACACCACGTACCAATTCTCAGACCAGCATAAAGTTGAGCTGGCTGAGTACTGTATGAAGTTGTAGGGGAGCGACGGTCACGGTCACGCTGCCCCCGTCGCGTCGCTATTCGCGTGGCGAGGTCACGGTCACCATGGGGCCGTCGCTTCAAACAATTCGTGACATTGAAAAAAATTCGTAAAAATTCCTATGAGGCCACCAAGCCCTCTACTCTTCGTCCCCAGGGCGATAATTATCCCCAGAATTATGTATGTGCATTTTTTTTCCTGGTGGCTTCAGCACTATCCTTTGTGCTGGAATTTCCCTTTACAGATAACACAATGGGACCGAGCCGGCGCGCTTTGACGGCGTCGCTTATTTTACGCGACGGTCACGATCACGGTGGCCCCGTCGCCTAAAAATAAGGCGACGGGAATGTCACGGTCCTCCAGCCGTCGCTCCCCTACAACTCCATACAGTATGGATAAATAAAATGAACTGTTGCACCGGATGGTCAACGTGACTGCGACGGAACGAGAACCATGGTGAAAAGCCGCCTCCATCTCTTTCAAGATGGGAGTCAGGTCATCGATATGCGGCGGTCCGGAGAAAACGACGCGGCTGCCGTGGATTGACAAGGCATTGACGCGGCGGTGACACGGCATGTACCTAATTTTTTAGGCCACATTTCGAACATTGCAGATGGTTCTATTCGATGAGAAGCATCACCATTCGTGTTACTGACCGTTGAATGGAGCTGTAACACATTAATCTGTTAAGAAGGAAGATGATTGAGGGCCCTTGGTTGACCTTGTGTTGTATATCTAGCCCCGTCCACCGAAAGTGACGTTTTTGGCTTTGCCAAATGGCTTGCGCCTGCGCGGAATGGCTTTTTTTCGGGCTTGGGCTTGGATTTGGGTGGCGATCAAAGCCCAAGCCCGGCTTTTCGGCTTGCAAGCCATTTTGATGGCTTGGCAAGCCATTCCGCCAACCCGTCCCCGCCAAAAAAAAAGCGAGTGGCTTGTCTATATTGCACTGTAATTACAGTCAGGCAGACCTGCCCTGAATGCACAGTGTTCTTCCCTGAGACATTCCTCGAGGTGGCTTGAGTTTAATTTCAGTATTTCGCACTACACCGTCCAATATACACTGTATGGGGTCATAATGACTACGGTGAAGAGTGTATATGTGCGAATAATTGTGGCTTGTGACCTTTTAAATATGTCTACGGCCTAGTGCTCGCCCCTGGCGTAGGAAGAAGGAGCAAAGTTGATAAGTGCGAAGCTCTGTGCCCGGACTTTGGTCCGCTCCGCGAATCTTTCGCAGTGGGCGTAAAAAAAACACTGAACCAAAAAAATCTTGCATATTTAGCGACACTTGGGCGTATATATCCATATTCTATGCCGTCGATCCTGACACCGCATTTCAAGTTGATTGACGGGTTGGAATGATTGGTGGGTGACACATTTTTGGCCATTTATGGTGCAAATTCTGTGCAGGGGATATCCTTTGGGCATGATATAATGAACTGACCACGATTCACCCGAGGATTTGTCCCTGTGAAGAAGATATTCAGTCGGGCGTTGCTTTGGCGAAATGGCTTGTGCACGTGACCCCATCAGGCAGAATGGCTTGCGCCCAGATGTCGCGCAACTTGACGAATCCATTGTGTTTCGGACACCATGTCGCAGTTGATGATGAATAGTATGTTCAGTATTTTTTTGGCACCAAGAAACCTCAGAACGATGGTGCCATGATTGAATCACTGTCTACTTGACATAAAATGGCTTGGGTGGTGAAAATGGCAAGAAATGTATGCAGATACCAAGATATCCTGGAGACAAATAGAACTCCCAGTGATAGTGTGAGTAGTTGACACAAACCAACCCACCGGATTTCCAGTATGAACTCCTCTGACGACACCTTCAATGGAAATGTGAGTTGGGAGTGCGTGAGTAGTACAGCTGAAAAGGACATGTATGACTGGCTGATATACCTGGTTACCACACTCAAATTTTCCCGAAAGGTGTGATAGGTGCTGGGCACAGAATGGCTTGTGCACGTGACACAAGCCATTCGGCCTGGCGGAATGGCTTGTGCAAAAATCTTGTGACACGTTACAGGAAGTAGAGTCCATAAAATACTACATGAAAGAGGACATTCCAGCATGTTTAGTTCACGGTTTTCACCCTGATAAGTGCAAGGGCACCACTGTGGCGAGAGTAGAACATGGCTTGTGCACGTGACACAAGCCATTCGGCCTGGCGGAATGGCTTGAACAAAAATTATGTGACACGTTGCAGGAAATAGAGTCCACAAAATACTATACGAAAGAGGACATTCCAGCGTGCTTAGTTCACGGTTTTCACCCTGATAAGTGCAAGGGCGCCACTGTGGCGAGAGTAGAACATGGCTTGTGCACGTGACACAAGCCATTCGGCCTGGCGGAATGGCTTGGACAAAAATTATGTGACACGTTGCAGGAAATAGAGTCCATAAAATACTATATGAAAGAGGACATTCCAGCGTGCTTAGTTCACGGTTTTCACCTTGATAAGTGCAAGGGTGCCACTGTTGCGAGAGTAGAACATGGCTGTTTCACGTGACACAAGCCATTCGGCCAAGCGGAATGGCTTGGACAAAAATTATGCGACATTTTGCAAGCAATACCAGTAATAAAATACTACATGAAGGAGGTATTACAGCATGCATAGTTCATGGCTTTTCACACTGAGAAGTGTGAGGGCGCCACTGTGGCGAGTAGAAAAATATACGCTGATGTTGTCCCGAGCAGACTGGCTTGGGCTTGCGCAAAATGGCTTGGGCTTGCGAAAAACGGCTTGGGCTTGCAAAGGCGACTTTGGCTTATGCAAAGTAGCTTGTGAGCAGCTGGGCAGTCTTTTGACAAGTGTTATACCCGCGTTGTACACCGATTGCGTGTGTCGTGGTCTCGGTATCTTCCATTCGACGTGACGGACAGCCGCACTGCCACTACTGCACCGGAACTTCGATCAGATCGAAGGAACACCTTCAAAGTTGGCACATATTGTATTGTTTCTTAGCCTTCTGCCAGGGATTTTGGATCCTTGGTTCACTTACGACCCGGAGCAAGGTAGATCCAATTTCCGATCTCTTCCCCATGCGGCCGCCGAGCTCGATCACCATCAATATGAATTGCGGCAACCGGGCCCTTTTTTTCATCCACCATGCTACAGCGCATAAAACGCTTTTTCGGCTTGGGGAACCACGCAAACCCTCAAACTGAGCAACCTTACCCATATCCTCAAAGCAATATCCATGTCCCGCAACCTGGATTCCTGCGTTTAAACTCGGCTCATTAGTATTACGTGCTAACGAAACTACACAACCAAGGTTTTTTTTCACCTGAATGCATACTCGACATGTTTTAAGACTCATGACCAGCCACCTGGCCCTACACTGCCTATTCGGCAATGCCGGGAGCCCCATATAATGGTGGAGGTGCGGGTATGACTTACTCCTCACATCAATCATTTTAATCTCACCTTTCCAGGTTATCCCCTCTACCCGGGGTCTGTAGAGAACTGGGTATCTCAAAATCCCCCCATGTGTTTCAACCGACCCAGTTTCCGGCCGTATATCACCCGCTGATAAGCCGTGAAACCAAGTACACATGAATTTTGCGATTTTGCACGATTCAGCGTGTCAACACGCACTGAGGGACCATCAGGGCACTCTGACTGAGTGGTTCAGTCTATTAGCACAAGCTACGAGGTTAACGAGGACTTCTACCGGTACCTTCACAAATGGGGCCACCAGATATCTTAGTTAACTAAGGAAACTTGACGATGGTGGCAGAGAAACTAGGACATACAAGGCCTAAGGCTGCTTGCTAGGACACAAACAGCATACCAAAGAGGTTGCGAGGTCAATATACCGAGTGCTGGCAGGCAACAGTGGGAAGAACCCAATTATTCGCGACAAGACTATTTAGACCTGTTTTACCCAAAACTGAGGACGCGTTTGATCACGCATTGGGTCCAGACCGAGTCTGGGGATGACTTGAACAATAGGACATGATCCAGCCGTTTAGCCGCGAGGATAAACCAGAGACAGAGAGAGAGATTGTGATATTGTGGTTGAACCACCAAACCAAACCAGGGGCTAGGGGGTATCATTGGGAAGGTAGAAGAGAGGTGCATGAGCTTCAAGACTAAACAGGCCCAGGACAAGAGGCTACAGACGAAGAAGACACTTTCTATCCACTTAATCAGCAATCACATGTGTCGTGTCAAACACCACATGTCCACCATATGTCTCCACAAGACACGACCAATCAGGAGCCAGGGATTGGGATTCAGGTGCCGCGAACCAACGGACATTGTACAGTAATCATCGTGATGTAAACCATAGGGCAGTAGTATAAAAGGGCAGCAGAAGAAGAGGGCAAGCTAGCACATCTAGGGGCGCTGTACACGTTGTGTCAGCCACTGGAACGTCGCTCTGATAGCCGTGGAGGTTAGATTGCATTGAACGATTTATATACCAGACTCAGAATCAGAACACGGCAATTGATAGAACACGGCAATAGTCAGAACACGGCAAACAGACCCAGAACATTGAACAGAACACTGAAACCGTCGAAAGACACAAAAAGCGCAGACTTAACGGTCTTAAAACCTACCCTATACTGTCTCCTTGACGTCCTAGACGTTACTTGTCCAATACAGCTTGACTTGACCAGTCAAACCTTGCAAAAGCGTGAGCGACCCTTAGTTAACTAAGTGATCGACCGAGAAACCAGCCGCTATCAAGTCTAATACTTGACTTACACCCCCGAACTTGCACTCTGACTCTCTCTATTGAGGGGTTAGTTGTTGATAGTGTTGTGTGTTGTGTGTGGTTTAGAGTTCATAGCTCTGCTGCATTAGCATTTCGCATTTCGCATTCACACATACCTGAGAGTTAGCGTTTTCACCGCCACCTTTCCCCCCACCACAGATGTATTCAGCACCACCCATTGCTGGTCTCGACACTACTGGTCAACATTTGGGATCCATTCCGGTCATGCCTCTACCTGTTCCCTTCCAGACAGCTAAGGAAGAGTCCCTTTCTTACCAGTGGCCAGATGGCAATGTCAAACTCGAGTGCACTACGGGTCAGGAACCTGTCGGTTGGGATGATCAAGGGTGGATGTGGCGTTCTTCAGGTCCTCGTAAGCAAGGTCTACCCTCTGGAGCTTTCAAGGTCGACAAGAGACTCTGTCTCGGCGTTTTTCATTCACCGACGATGGCCAGCCTAAACACTTTTATCGCCCAAAGAAGGAGAAAATCCCACGGGAGAAGCAGCATTCCGAGACATGCCATATCTGCCATTTGACTTTGGCCTATGTCTCTTGTGACGCCTCCCTGACCTACTACAGGTATGAGGACAACGAAAGTGTACAACACTCTGTACGGCAACACCACGGACGGCACGAGCACCCACGTCCTCCAATTAAATCCTTGCCAGCTGCCGACCGTGCCGCACTAGATCGGCAGGTGCGTGAAAACCCTCAATTGACAGCTCAACAGTTGCGGACAGGTGCCGGGCCTACGCAGGTCCCGTTGGGGGCAATCAACCCAATTCTTTCGAGCTCAAGAAAGGCGCGCACGGAGGTTGAGAACAGCAAAGCGCGGCAGGGTATCATTCAACCAGCTACAACTCGGAATAGCGGCTTTCAATTGCTGGATGCATTGTCATCTCTCCAAGAGTCTTTCGAGACGCCATGGATCGTTAAATCCGACCTCATGCATGAAGGATTCATAACGATGCAGACACCCTTTATGCGCGAGGTCCTGCTTTAGGACCAGATCCGTTCGTGGCACGAGGAGATTCTCGTAGCTGAGAGCGGGCGACACGGTGTTGTTACCGATGGCTGCCACGGTTTTTTCAAACAGGGTGTTCTCTTGATCTCATTGGTCTTTTCCCAAGTCATGCTGCGCTGGTCCCCTGTGGTGTACACCTGGATTGGCAAATTGGACGCGGCACATCACAAGGCCCATTTCGATCAGCTTGTATATGTGATCGCGGAGATGTGCACATGAGGGCTCGGATATGCATTTGATGAACGTCTCTATAGCACGGTGAGTAGTTTCTATCCCCACTGTCTCTTCCCGGTTTTTATTCGTGGCAGGTCCTTGATTTCTCATCAGCGCAACGGAACGGATTCATCGAGGCCTTTGTTGACTTCATGTGTGCACGCATCCCTGGCTGGAATACTCTCAGCAAACAGAGTCGGACTGCAGAAGCTGCGAGTTTGCGTGCTCGAGCAGAGGCCCTGATTCAAGGGTGCATTGTCCACTGGAAGTGTTCTCTGCATAAGATCAAACAGACCATCAGCAACCAATATTTGTATCGCTTCGAGCAGCTCGTCGGAATCCTGGAGTCCGAAGGCAGAGTTAGCCGAGTGGCTTGGCCTAATGGCTTGCCCCGCTTAGCGGAGTTTGAATTGGCTGAGACTGGCTTGTGTGGCTTGGGCTTGTGATGGCTTGGGCTTGTGCTCAGCTACACCAACAATGCTC
Source organism: Mycena maculata (assembly GCA_029448575.1). Taxonomy (NCBI): domain Eukaryota; kingdom Fungi; phylum Basidiomycota; class Agaricomycetes; order Agaricales; family Mycenaceae; genus Mycena; species Mycena maculata. The sequence goes on along the minus strand of JARJLG010000260.1, from coordinate 40,561 downwards.
CCTGTGAGTATTTCTTTCATAACTATCCCCAAGTCCATTTAAATTGTTTGTACTCTTCCGCATTAGTGTCGGGATCTCCCGGCCATCCTCATCGTCGTGATCAGCGATCAAACAGTGTTCGGCGAGATGAATCTTGTTTTGAGCATTCAAACCTTGTCTACGGCGAGTTCTTACTGTATAACACCTCTTCTATTATCATTTGACAGGTCAACAACAATAGTTGAGATTATGTCTGTGTCTGCGCTGTTGGCCGCAGTCATCTGCCTACACAGCTTTGCTACCAGAGCGCAAACCCTGGCGCCCTCCTCGTCGGCCTTCAGGGTTCCTTTTTTTCCGGGGGCGTGTCTGCAGAGCAGACTTCTGCCGTTTAACCGGCTTCGTCTCTTGAACATCTTCCTCCGCTGTGCGCTTCGTTCCGGGGAAGGGGAGATTGTCAATGACTACCTGTTTAAGTGGTTCATCGCGCTGAAACGTTGGGGGTCGGTATTCGGGATCGTAGAAGGTGTGCTTCCGCTTAAATTCCAGCAGCTTCTTGTCGTGTTGCTTGGATCTGCCGGAGCTGGGGATGACGGTCACTAAACATGGCCGCCAATGCGTGCATGCTGTCGTCACGACGCTGAGTAACCTTGCAATCCAGAATATCATCTAAAATTGTGCTGTTAAGATTCAAAGGCTCCCCCAGATCGTTCTGAACCGCTAAAAGCTGGAGCAGGGCTGCCCCAACACCCATGACCCTTTCATTTCGTTCAGCCTTGGTAAGATCGACCAAGGCAGTGTGAACAAGCAAGTTGTGGAGTGCACGTTGAAGTACCTCCTCCAGCTCAGGTGTTGGCACCAAGTCGAGTGTCTGTAGCCAAAGGGCACACTTTCGGCTACGCTCAAGAGCTGTCTTCCCGCGAGAATATCCGTTGAAATTGCAGACAACGGGATGTTTGGGACCGAAGACCGCCAAAATCTGTGCAACATCCGGAACGAATTGCTCAAAGATCGATTCCAGGGCCAGGTTCTGGTGGTCTTGGCAATCGGGATCCATGTACGCTGGCATACGAATTGTGCCGATCTACCAGCACTGTGAGCACAATTCCATATCAATTCAATTGTATATGGAAATACCTGCTTCTCCGTAAGATCTGCATCGTTAATCTGCTGACAAAACTTGCGAGACTTGCGAAAAGTTCGCAGCATCAACACAGGTAGAACTCCATCTTGCGAATTATAGACTTCCGTGCCATCGTTGCACTCCATCCATTGGAATTCATATTCTTGCGTGCTGCCGATCTTCTTCGGGTGCCGTTGAATAAATCTGGTTACGAGTACTTATGTAATAAGTTCTCGTTCTTTTCTAAAAGTTTACATGAGGGTTTTGTGAGCTGCTCAAATCATCAGTCCTACTTTTCCAGTAGAAGGAAAATAGTGGCGGTGTTGAAGGCCCTCTCAGAGATTCCATTAGTTTTTTTGTGACTATATAGTGGCTGTGCTCACGGCTAATGCCGAGTGTACTTCTAAGGTCCTGAGATCGAACCTCGATGTGTACATTTTTTTCTATTCACCTTTTTTTTTTCTATCATGCTCATGGCAAGAAGCATTAGGCTTGTTGGCAGCTCTCCTTTCTCTGTCTCTTTTTGTCTTCCTTTTGCTGTTCCTTTTTTCTATCTTTTTTTCAAGTTTATGCATAAAAAATTTCTGGTGCTCAAAATCTAGTCCCACAGGCTTCCTTGTGGATGTTGAAAGTCATTAGTAGACCTGTTGTGCAAGCTACAGTGTACTATGAGGGAAAAAAGAGATGAAGAAGGGAAGGAAAAGGGAGTTACGGTGGGGGGTTTCATAGTAGCTCTTTTTTCTTCCCTTTTTGCTTGCCTTTTTTTGTGCTTTTCAATGGTTTGTGCACTTAGACATGATATTTTCCCCCTTTTCACTCTTTTTTACATAGCTAAACTGGAAAAGGGGAAAACAAAAAACAGGGCAAAAAATGATGGGAATGTAAAAAGGGCAGAAAAAAGGGAGTGAAAAAGGGCTACTGTGAATGAGCCTTGTTACCTCAAAATGTTCCAACCCTACCCAATCATGTACAATAATAGGGGTAGTCAGAGTAGACGATTCTGGAGTGATCATGGGCACCATTATGGACCACGATTATGAGTGATTTTAATCGTGGGATGATTACCATAAATCCAAATACGCAGAATCATTGAGAATTGTGTACAATCAGCTCTGGAGGTGATTATGCAACAGTTATGCAATGATTAATTTACAATTTAAACATCAATAATTGTGCATAATTGGTGGCCATAAGTGCCTGCATAATCACTCCAACACTGACTGCCCCTAATGAACACTAATGCTGCAAGGGGTGTCATGGGGGAAAAAAAAATCTCTGGGTCTTGTCAGCCTCCTGTGGTTTCTCACCCAGCCCTGCCCGAGTCCTCCTTTACGCTGCAACAAAAAGTTACCAGTACAATTCAATCCCTGCTGCTGTCAAAACTACACTGTTTGTTAGTTAGCAAGTTCTGTGTCCTGTACTTACATCCCAATGTTCACGTGCCGGTCATGTTTGGAGTTGCATTCAAATTATTAAGGCGCACAACATGGAGGTAGGATCAACAGATTTACACATGAAACTCCATGACTTGGCGAGATGTGAGTGGATATGCATCACAACAAATATACTGACCTATTTTGCTTATAGCCTTGGATTAGATTTTGAAGGACATCAAACAAAAGGCAATTCTACTGCTGACCTTCTTCAGTCCGGAGGTCGCAGCCACGGACAAAAATGGGTTCTGGTGAGAAGTGAATGTGCAGGAAACACACCGCATCAAACAGATGGCCTAAATGTTTTCATTGAGTTGGCTGAGTGAGGGCGTACAATTATATCAACCTTGGTTTTGAGTCATCCAAAAAAGCAGTTGTATGTATGACCTTGGGCGTCTTTTTTTTTTTGTTGCAGCAGAACTCAGTTGTGCATCCAAATCTGGCAAAGTAAAAGCTGGCCTTCCAGATTGTCAAGGTTAACCAAGTATCTGCCATGTGGCAAGATATGCCCTGGGTCATAACCTGCTCAATCCGGGCTTGAAGGTTGATATGGTTGCGACCATGAGCCCAGGAGATGTTCATTTCCTCTGTGATTGAATAAAGAGTTCAAACGAATTTGCACTGTTGTGCCCATGAGTGGAAGGCAGAGGAAAGAAATAGAAGGATATCACTCTATGGCAGCATTTATAATGGTGTTCTCTATGCTGCCTGTTGCAGAAACATTCGATGACCAGAATGTTCAAAACCAAGCCAATAAGTTTGAATTTTCCATGTTGATTTGGCTCTCAATTGAAATTCAGACAGCTTGTAGGTGATCAGAGTAGTGTGTAACTTGGACGTCAAGATGTAGATGAGATTGCAGCCTGTCCCTGATACTCTACTATATAAAAAAATAAGTACGAGTTTTGCCGGGCTACGCCACGGCCCACACCCCAAGTTGGGTACCACAGCACATCGGCGTCCCTCCAGTTGACAGCGTGAGGAGATGGGACCATGACAATTTCGTTCGGGTCCCAGCTGCTCGGAATCATGGTAATCAGAAAAGAAAATGAATGTGTTCTGAAGACAGACGTACATATCAACAGAATAGTCCCGCTTGCATCTCACGCAGATAAAATGCACCTCGGGGTCCTCCCAATTCTCGGCAGGTAGGCATTCAATATGTGCCCAGAGCCTACATTTCTCACATTGCACTTCATCGGGGTTATTGTCGCCGTCAGGTTCTTGCATACCACATCCCTGGCAAAAAACTGGACAGGGTGTCATGGAGTTTGTTTCGGCAAAGCTTGTCTCGGCCAGAGGGGGTGGTGGGCTTGCCTCTGGTGTATAAAATCGGTCTGGATAGCTTACGGGCGGTGGCGAAAGGCTTGGGGAGGTAGCAGCAGGCCGAGATTTTTTGTCAGGCGAGGTAAGTGCATCAAGCAGCATCCGGTCAAGCTCGTCTTCAGAGTCATGAATTTCGATGGGTTCTTTTGAGCGGTGTGGGATTTTTTCGAAGTCCACCTGTATCTCGGTAGCTTTTCTAGATGTTTTCTGTACAGACATGTTTAGACGAGGGTAGGATGGGATAATTCGACTCACAAATGCTTTTGAAGTTCGCAGATAGAGCACATACGACGTGTCTCGGTCGTATTTCCTCAAGGAGGTACAATGGGCCCAGTTCCACGAGTGAATCCCCGCGTTGGAGATCATTGTATAAGTAGGTGCTGTTTTTGAGTTTCGTCTTTGTCACATAATGACCGATGGAGTCGGGAGCGGCGTCCCCGTGGAAAAGAACTCTAGAAACCAATTCATATTCAACATCTGACCCGAGCTTTAGTGTCAATGGACAAGACATCTGTGGCAGGTCAGGATCTGTCTTGACATCGCGAGTGCGCAAAATGGGGTCGATGCGCAGAAGAAGTGGCCATTCTGTAGAAATGGAGGTGACGTGGGCATCGGACCCATTACAGGAAGAGTGGGAACAGGAAATAGGAGGATCGGTGTGAAGTGGTCGATAAGTGATGGTGCGGGAGGTTCCGAAACGCTCCCGCGGAATTGCGTGAATCAGGTAGTCGTCGAGCAAGGGTCGGTTAGAATCTGGGTCAATATACCCCTGTGCGATGAGGAAATCCCCGTGGTGAATGCCAATTTCAGTTGAAACCTCTCCATGTAGTCGGTGTGTTGAATGATTATTGCCGCACGAGTAAGACGAAATGTGCTGGATACCGAAATACTTTTTAATTTCCCTGGTCGTATCCGTCTAAAGAAAGTCAAAAATGGGACGGAGATCTGTCTGGCTCATCGAGAAACTCACATTGACCATCTGGTTTAACCACGTCCGGGAACAGCTGGCCATCCCGGAAACAAACTCGCCTCTGTCCCATTTATTTGCGATGAGCTGTTTCACGTTGAGCTGCCCAGCAAGCAGCGAATCCTGGAGTAACTGCATAGGACTTTTTGCGCCAGCTGAACCTGCCTTCGATCTGGATTTCTTTGAGACGTTGTTCGAGAGCGGTTCAATGGCACCGCTGAGTAGGCCCCTGAGCCACAGATGCTCAACAACCGTTCGAAGACCTGTATCACAAGCATCTGATCGAATCCTCCTCAAGAATTCCCCGCGAACCGCGGGCCCCATCGCAACAAATGCCCGGAAGTAAGCTTCAAGCGGGGCATCCATGAAACAGGAGTTGGAGTCCCAGACATATGATTGGCGGATCAGAGTGGTCGGTGGGGTGGAAGTTGGAGGTGGGGGTGGGGGCACTCGCAGGAGAGCAGGAGCGGAGTTGCAGGCGATCCAACGCTCCTCATCACTGAGAGTCGCATTTTGGGCTGCAAACTCGGCTTCCAGCTTTTGGACAGCAGCCAAACGTTCACGTGTGTCGGGGGCCCGCCCGTCATTTTCGTGCCATTTTATACGAGATTTGGGAATGGGTCTTGAACCCTGGAATCTGGCGTCGACATGACCAGCTGGGATGTTCAGAAAGGCCAGGATTTGATGTACACAGGGAAGGAAATACCTATTATTGCTGCATACAGCATCTCGATCTCCCGCTGGAAACGATACAATCGTTTCATACCCTCCCAAAGATCGAACCCAACCCCAACTCCGCGATACAGGAGCCAGTGTCCTGATTCGGCAGCGTTGGTGGAGCGAGGGAGTTTTGCTTGCAAGTCTGCGGGCATCTTGCGCATGGCGGGGAAGATCATGTTGCCATTACCAGGCAAAATCCACCAGGATAACCAGGGACGGACTTCGGGGAATTCGACGAGAACTGTCTCTACTGCCTGAATCAATTCCGCAGGGGTGGTGCCTTCGGACTGAGAGTTAACTTTTTGGCTTGCCAAAGTGGCTTGCGCCCGCGCAGAATGGCTTGTTTCAGGCGTGGGCGTGGATTTGGCTGTAATCACCAGCCCACGCCCGGCATTTCGGCTTGCAAGCCATTTTGTCGGCTTGGCCCGCCACTTTGCTCAAGGTGGCTTGCGCTCACCGTACGTCACCTAAGGCTTTAATGTTAGATTTTATGTTGCAACTACATCGCTATATGTGCCCTGCAGGTGCCTAGGGCACGTATTCTCTCAAAATGTTAATATACTTGTCATTGCCGTGAACAGTGACGACGAAAAGCCATACCCACATGCAAGCCAGCTGGCTTGTGAGACTTTAACAATAGGCTGCGCTTCCTACTATCCACCCGCATTGAAAATATAAGAGGAAGTGTCCATGACACAAAGATATTCACAGCTCAACTTCGCTGATTTTTGAACTTTGCGAGTCTTTCCACACCTGCAACTGAAATCTGGCCAGAATCCTTCACAAAGAGGGTTGAGATAGTCCTGTGATCTCCGGACAGCCAATCCGGGCTGTAGCCCTCGTCCAGTCACATCAGTTGAACCAAGTCCCCGAGTCTGTGTTGACTTCAATGCACCTGAACACTCAATATTTTGACCCCATACCCGCCGAATGTCCACAGTTGAATGATCTATGATATTTTCAGTGCCGAGATGTCCCAGGAAATGTGTATTTCCCAATCGCGAGCAAGTGGCGTGCGCAAGCCATTCTGCCTGATGCCATCAAAATGGGCGTGGGTGCGGCTTGCGACGAAAACTCGAGGGATTCAGGCCATTATACCATCAACGGGATAGTAGGTACCTCCAATTTACTTGATCATACTATGCAGCAGGGTGTTGTTGGTGAACTAGACTTGCATCCAGGAATTCGAACATGTCCAATGCCATCACAAGCCATTTTGCCTGATGCCATCAAAGAGTTAGCTTTTTGGCTTGCGCCCGCGTAGATTGGCTTATTTCGGGCGTGGGCGTGGATTTGGCTGTAATCACAAGTCTGTCGACGTTTCTGAGGCAAGCAGGGTGCGTGAACAGAGAAATAAACTAAGCCATATGTTGCATTGACTTTTGAACCATGTCAAATTGACGAAGTTGTGGCTCATAATGACATTACAACTCACTTCCACTGTTGAAATCCAAGAGAGAGAAAATACATGTGTCTAAACGGACGTTAGTTTAGCAGAAGACTTGATACTACCGTACTGTCGGCATAATTGTTTCTACTAGCTAAACATTGAACAAAGTCAGACATATCGAGATTCAACTAAATCAAGGGGTAACTCCTTTCAAGGATGAATTTCTAGTAAAAATATACTCTTTTATTTCAGTGGGTTAGCATTGGTGCGTCGGTTCACGCACAGATACGAGCGGGAGTCAAACATAGAATTTGGTTTTTCTGGCAGCGATCACAATAAAAACCCGTGAAAACATGTCTGATACGGCTTCGGAGCAATAGTTGACAAGACTTACTGGCAACAACACATTGAATTAATCAATTATTCACGACTCAGGTCAGGGCATGAGTCGGGCGTGGGCTTGAGCAAAGTGGCCATTCGGCCGAGCAGAATGGCTTGTGTTGGCTTGCGGCCCGTAGACATTGAAAATTATGTTATGAGTGCACCGTCGGAGCGGAATATTTGGCGTGTAGCTCATACTGTATAAAATAAAGAGAGAGGTATAGGGAAGACACGGTAGCAGCCGTCTAGAAATCAACCACGAAATTGCGGGCTTGGCGTGGGCGTGGCTTGCGCAAACTGGCTTGGGCTTGCAAAACTAGCTTGAGGGTGTGCAGAGTGACTTGTGCATGAGTAGGATTGGGCGTGACCAGGCTTGTTTGCATGGAAAAAGTGGTTTGAATCGAACCAAGCTTGCCGTTGAACTTGCCGCGGCCACCATACAATTATTTCGAGAATCTTCTTGTCATTGTTACGATTGCCGACTAATGTCGAGTACATGCAGGATTCTATTGCATTAACGAGGATGGCAGGAATACGGCTTCAATGCAGCCGTCGTGGCCAGCGGCGAAACATGCTTATCTCGGAATGCCGAGTTGGCAGACCCCGAGCTGGGAAGGTCTGCGGGATGGCTGCAGCAACCCGAGGCTCCGGCGATGCCCCAGAGCGATGTTATGGACGAAATACTTACAGTGGGAATGTTTGCTGTAAGCGAGCACAAGTCACGCCACGCCACAAGCCACGCCGCTCACGCCCGGCTCAGCCAATTCAAACTCCGCTAAGGGGCGCAAGCCAATTAGCCAAGCCACTCGGATAAGTCTGCAAGTCAACGCCCGCACAAGTCACACAAGTCAACCCACTCAAATTCAAACTCCGCTGGCAGCGCAAGTCATTTTGCCAAGTCAATCTGATATCCCTCCACAAATTCGAGGCGCAATTCCTGGGCAGAGAAAGAATGCGAGTGGACCTCGAAGCTTGAAGTCCAACGATGCGAACAGGTGTGCAGTTCCTCTTTATACCTGAAGAAACTTTGTGCAGTGCGAAGGATGCCTTGGAAGGGGAGACAAAAAAGTCATGGCTTCAAGCCCAAAGGGCTTGGTCCAAAGTCAAACGGTCTCTCTCTGTTATATTGCCATTACAACCCTCCACGGTGGATAGATGCGCTCCGAGCGCTACCAAGCCTTGCTCGTACTCCTGAGCTACTCTTCATACCTGAATAAATCCTCACAGCTGCTGAATCGTGCGATGGAAAGGAGACGAAAACAGAAACATACGCGCTAATGGCTTGGTCCCGAGTCCAACGGGCTCTGTTGAATTATAATTACTGCACAGAAATATGGAAAACAGACACGCCCCGAGCGCTACCAATCCTTCTTCATACTCCTGCGCTCTTTCTTGTCTCCGAAAAGACGAGTTATGTGGTGCTTGTCACCATCCACCGGAAAGAGTGGGTTGCCTTTTATTCACCGTGAGTCAAACAGCTCCTGAGTTCATACCTGAACAAATTAATACGAGTTGCTCCGGCTTAGGTCAATGGGTTAACCATATTCCTCGCACTCTGGGGCACTGAATAATATCGAGATACAACAAACTCCTGAAATCAGGAAGCAAAAAAAAGACACGCAAGCCTCACGCATGGCTTGGGCCCGAGTCGAACGGGCTCCATCTGTTGTTCCTTTATATCGACCTCGACTGTGGAGGACAGACGGTGCTACAAAGCCTTCCCCGTATTCTTCAGTTCCTGGTCATACATGAATAACTTCTGTGAGTTGATTAGAAGTTGTGTGACGGAACGTGGACAAAACAGGGTGGTATTCAAAGAATGGCTTGGTCCCGAATTGAGTGGGCTCTCTCTGTTGCACCTGTTCGACCTGTATGGAGGACAGAGGCGCACCGGCGCTACAAAGCCTTGTTCGTATTCCCGAATCTTCGGTCGTAGCAACATAAATAAATCTTGGGTGAGTTGTCAATATGCAGGAGACGGGAGGAATACCAGGCGAGCTGTTCTCGACGTAAGCAATGCCATCGGGTCTTGAATTCTGGTTCGTAATCGAATAAATTTGGAGAGTTGGAAGGGAGACAAAATGATTACCCCGCTGATTGGCTCTCTCTTGTGAGCGATTTGGACGGATTTATGGAGCGCTCCGAGCACCAACTCGGTCGCACTTGAATATCTGAGGATACAAAAAGTTTATGACAGACTCCGTGGATGATAATGGTTTGGTCGAATGGGGTGGGTAACTCTGCTTGACATGTTTTTCTTGAAGCATTTAAATGGACTGCACATGCGTTCCGAACACTGTGTATTTTTGGATCCCCTGTTATACTTATACCAGAATGAATAAATGAATTCTTGTCAACATCCGGAAAATGTAGATGACCCGCGGGCTAAGATTGATGTTGCATAAGGAATGGTAACGAGTCTTGAGTTTTTGTTTGAATAAATTTGGTGAGTCGTCGAGTTGCGCGTAGAAGGGAGACAAAACGGTACGTGATCCTGGATAGCTTGCGCCCGGATCGAACAGGCTGTCTCTGTTGTATGGACAATGACCCGGGATATGGTAGACAGATGCGTTCCAAAGGCTACCAAGCCTTCCGTGCTGTCCTGAGTTCTTGTTCATAGCAGAACAAACCTCAGAGTCGAAGTCGGATGGAGGGGAGACCCTAAAGTTTTGAGTAATGACTTGGGCCCGAGTCGAACGGGCTCCCTCCGTTGCACCACGATGAAACTGCATAGCTGCCCACGAACGTCGCCAAGCCTGGCTCGGATTCTTGGATGCTCGATGGCATACCTGAATGAATCAATAAATTGTGCGGTAGTCGTCAATTTCCAGGGCGAAGGAACGATTGACTAGGACGGGCAGCGATATACGAAGTCTTGAGTTCTTGTGTAGATTCTGTGAGTTAATTATAAGTTGCGCGATGGAACGGGGACAAAAAAGGAGTATAGTGACAATGAAAGAATGGCTTGGTCCCGAGTCGAACGGGCTCTCTGTGTACGGGCAGTCACCGGGGACAGATGCGTTTCAAACGCTTCCAGTGCTCCTGAGGTCTTGTTGATACCATAACAAACTTCAGATTAGAGGTTGAAGGCAAGGGAGACCCTAAAAAAGCGACAGCTTGGGCCCGAGTCGAAGGGGCTCCCTCTGCCACACAATGATGGAGAGAAGAGAATGCATCCGGTCATACCTGAATAAATGGTTAAAATCTAGGCTGTTTGCCAAAATTAAAGATCCAGAGCACAAAGTGCGTTGACTATCATGTGCAGTGATGTACGAAGTCTCGAGGTCCTGTTCAATTCTGTGAGTTGATTAGATTAGAAGTTGTGTGATGGAACGGGGACAAAAAAGGGTATCAGTATGTATCCCTACCATTAATGGCTTGGCCCGAGTCGAACGGAGTTTCTCTGCTTGTGCCAAATAATGCATAGAGGACAGATGCGCACCGAGTGCTACCAAGCCTTCCTGGTACACTCGGATCCCTGGTCATACGTGAATCGATTCTGGCAGTTTTGCTAAGTTGCGCGTGGAAGGGACACAAAAGGGATGTATGGATCCGCATCAAAGGCCGGGGCCCGAGTCGCACGGGGTCTCTCTGTTGTACCCCTCTTGCCACGTTCCATGGAGGACACAATCGCTCCGGGCGCTACCCATAGTATTTCTCGTACTCTTGAGTGGCAGGCTATCGACCTCGAGGGTGCGGGAAAAAAAGACGGGGTGATCTGGCCGCGATGCCAGCGAGTACTACTCTTACTATTTTGGACTGGGTAGTTGGCCGGACTAGGTAGTTGGCCATTTGGGAAATATAAGACACCAGATGACTGTATACCACAAGTTGTATATTGGAGGAGGGAATGGGACTCCTGACGATGGTCCAAGCCAAATTTTGGCCCAAAGTGATGGCTTGATCACTTGGGGTGTGGGCCGTGGCATAGCCCGGCAAAACTCGTACTTATTTTTGTTTTATAGTAAGGTATCAGGGACAGGCCGCAATCTTGTCCACATCTCAAATTCCGAGTTACATGCTACTCTGTTCACCTACAAGTTGTATTTCCTGTGCATTCATGTCTCGCCAGAACCCATTTTTGTCCAGAGCTACGACCTCCAGATCAAAGAAGATCAGGAGTATATTTCCCTTTCGCTTGATGTCCATCAAAATCTAATCCAAGGTTATTAGCAAAATAGGTCAGTTTATTTGTTGTCTTCCATAGATGCATATCCACTCACATCTCGCCAAAGTCACAGAGTTTCATGTGCAGATGATTATCCTACTTCTGTGTTATGCACCTTAACGACTCGAAGATGGAATGCAACTCCAAACACGACTGGCACGAGAACATTGGGATGTAAGTACAGTACACAGTACTTGCTAACCAACAAACAGTGTAGTTTTGTCAAACCACAGGAGGTTAACAAGACCTAGAGGATTTTTTTCCATGAGACCCCTCGCAGCATTGGTGTTCATTATTGTACATGATTGAGTGGGGTTGGAACATTTTGACAACTACAATGCTTCTTGCCATAAGCATATGCTGTTCACTTTGTAAAAAGATAAAACCATATATCTTCTCTGGTTGGAGCCATATATTGAGGTACAGAACACCAATATATCACAAATCTCGGGACATGTCATATAAACTTTGAGTGGCATATATCATTTCTAGGACTGAGTGAGTGGAGTACATCAGCAGAGGGATGCACCAGGCTCAAGCTCATTCTGGGTGAAAGCATCATGACAGCCTAATCTCCGAATTCAATCAGACCGGTGGTATTCATAAATATCCTTTCGGGTGAATTTTTTGTCCACTGTTCAACCAAGGATCAATGTGGTTCAATTCTGCATCACAGCACACCCGGTCAAGTCCTGGATGTTCAACTGAATTTCGCAGCCCATACACCCAGTTTTACTCCCTATGTGTGACACTTGTTCAATCATTCCAGCTGAACCAACCAATCGGCACAGATGATCCCAACTCCAACTTGAACGATGATGATCACAATGCCGCAATACCCACCGTCAGTGCCTTGCTGACTCCATCAATGTTGCCAAGAAGCCCCCGAACCTTAGATATGCTGACTCAAGATTTAGATATTGTTGACCTCAAACTCATGATATATGGTGATGTACCCGAGATTTCCAACTTCAATGTTGTCCCATTCGCGATATATTGGTGTCCAGTGGCTCAATATATGGTCCCAGCTACAGAAGAGATATGTGTTTATTTTTTTTTACAAAGTGAACAGCATATGAGAATGATAGAAAAAAAGATGAATAGAAAAGGAATGTACCCTCCAGGTTCGATCTCAGGACCTTAGAAGTATGCTCGGCATTAGCCGGGAGCATAGCCACTATATAGTCACAAAAAAACTAATGGAATCTCTGAAAAGGACTTCAACACAGCCACTATTTTCCTTCTACTGGAAAAGTAGGACTGATGATTCGAGCAGCATGCAAAACCCTCATGTAAACTTTTAGAAAAGAACGAGAACTTATTACATAAGTACTCGTAAAAAGTTTGGCAAGTCGGATCGCGGTCCGACGCGTGTGAACATCAATTCTTTAGCATTAACCACCAACAGACGACCGCGACGGCTCGTTCTCGGCCAAATCATCCTCAATCCACAAGCTCCGGGGTTCGTTATGCTGCCAGGATGTGGGGCTTCACTCTATCATACAACAGAGCGAGGCTACCATGTACCTACCTGAGTTAGGCACCAGCAAAGTCCCTCCTTCAGAGTCCTTCTGTTGTTAGTGGCTGCAGATGGTCACCACCGTAATGGACAATCCCGTAGCACCAGCAGTCTGAAACTTTCCAGGGGTTATAATGTCGACGAAATCTTCCTTCTGGTATGCGCTTAAATATTTTAAGCGTGTTCCTCCGTTCTCACCACGATCCATTACCCCAAACCACCCGATTTTCTTATTGTAGATCTTCGGATTTTTTCTGAGAGTTGCTGAAGTCTAGGGACCAAGGGGGCCACATAGGTACGTTCTAATACCTCCCATTGGTGTGCCCAGAACTTACTTTGTTCCTCCCGACGCTATATCCCTCACGCGACACACAAATCGTTGGGGATGCTGAGTCCAGCCATCCCGATCCCATCCGAGCCACATTTTTCTACCCACCTCGTAACATGTATATGGCCCCCGACTACATGGCGTGCCGCATACATCCAGTATCAATTATTTGTGGGCCATACGCCCACCGGATTGCACGTCTATGGTATATTTGGCCGGGTGGCCAACTACCTAGTTGTTCGCCTTTGTTGGGTGGCCGCTGGGAAAATATTCACTGTAGCCTCACACCCGGTTTAAATTCGTGCAAACCACCTTGATTTGTTCCTAAGATGTCTGCCATTCCTCTGAAGCAGCAGGTACCTAATACACTCATCGATGCCATGTAGCAGGGGCCGTGAATGCCAAGATGGCCAACTACCCAGTCCGAAATAGTAGGTTCTTTTTCATTCTAGCATACACTTGAGTTGCTTCGTCGAGCGAAAGAATGCCAAAAAAACCGTCGAGATTCCGGAGAGTGGCCTGGTCCCGAGTCAAACGGGGTCTTTCTGCTTCAAAGTCACTGAACTCGTTATGGAATGCAGATGTGTTCCGAACGCTACCAAGCCCTCCCGGCAGTGGTGTATCCAGTGATCTCCCTAGGGTCTAAGGCCTTAGGTGCTTCCTAAGGCCTAAGGCCTTAGCTAAGGCCTTAGGTTAAGCCTTAGACCAGCGCGGAGACTGTGGACTTTTGAGTTAAGGCCTTAGATAGCCACGTGCCTGGCAATTTTTTTTCTTCCCCGGACCCGCCACCGAAGCAATGGTTGGCAGTAAAAAAGCACCAATCTGGTGGCATTTCCATGAGCTCCCTGGCCAGGACCAATTCCAAGCACAAGTGAGCACGCTGCTGTGCATGTGTCAACACCACGCACGAGAGGAGGAGGAAGCGTACATGCGGGTGATGGCGGAGCTGGATGAGCAGGATGACGCGCTCGATGATGGAGAGATCGAGATTGATGATGGGTGTGGGGAGAATAGATTTGCATTGAATTTCGCAGTTACATCCCAATTACAGCCCACCAGAATTATTTCCTTTTTAGGTCCTAAGGCCTGGGCTAAGGCCTAAGATCTAAGGCCTTAAATGAGCCTAAGGCCTTAGCTCACCAGAGGGTCTTCATTTAAGGCCTTAGGGAGGTCACTGGGTGTATCGAGGTGGATTAAGTGTGCGAGTCTAGGGCGACTCTGCGGTGGAGGTTTGACATTTTCTGCACGCGCTGTCACAATTTATCCATCATTGTGTCCCGTCCCGGAGTCATCTCCTCTGTAGAAGCTGGAAGTTGGCGGGAAGAGATTCAGAAGAGATTGGCTTGGTCGGCCCGGGGGCCGATATCTCTGATTTAGGGCTCCAACCGTTTAGTTTTCGTTTGACGGAGGTGTCAAACTAAACGGTAAACGGTACGTAAACGTTTTCAAACCGTTTGAAACAGTTTTAAATGGTAAATTTTGCTTACTGGGAGAATAAGCACTGCTGGACTGTGTAGAGAGTGAAACCAAGTCCAACACAGGTAGTTCCCACCTCAATTAGTGTTTTTGTGCCCAGGGAAGGGGAAATTGGATGGAGCTGTCGAGAACGCGTGATATCTGGTAACATCTGGTCACAACTAATGTGTGACAGTGTGTCGGCATGGGCCCATGCCGCAATAGAAAATTTGGCATGAGGAGTGGTGGAATGATTCGGTCGCGAGTAGAAACACTCATATATGTGGAAAATATGGCAGAAAGGTTATGAGAAATGGTACCGTTTGAACCGTTTGTTTACCATCTGTTTACCGTTTGCCGAGCCTCTCAAACTAAACGGTTAAAAATACCGTTTATAAACCATTTTAACCGTTTAAAAACGGAAACGGTTGGAGCCCTACTCTGATTGCCGTGATGACACACCAAAGCCACGACTTGAAACTCTTTCTCCCACCACAATCGTCGGCAAACGTTCAGGATAGCTGGCAGTCTGGGACGGTTCACGCCCTTGCCTCCATCGCAGGCAAAAAGGCAAAAGCATTTTAGCGGAGTCCCGCACGACACGTGCACAACAGGACCGAGGCGCCTGTGCGTTCTGGCCCGGCACCAACGATTTGACTCAGGTACGTCCGCTCCGGGTGCTTCGACGTCTGTATATGCTCACTCTTACTCAGGACATCCTCAGAGAGTCGGGTGCGCGCAACCCTTCCTGATGCGCCGCTTCCGTGCTCTGCTAGGGCTCTTCGATGTCGTCCTTCCGTGCTCCCCGTATGAAGTACGGGGATCCATCCACTCGGCGTTTCTCGTGTTCCATCCTCCCGGTTGCTTACCAATTCGTTGCCCGAATAGCGATAATGCAGTTCGGCAAATTTGGGAGTCATATTTTGAATTGCTTCCACCCGAGTAACGGGTCGTTTCTGCTCGATGATTGGCATGAACCCTTGAACCCGTGAATAGATCCCGGGCAGCTTATCCACATCGGAGGCGGCGAGACTTACACCATCGATCACGATATCCGGATGGCTTGAATCCAGATCCACAAGCGATCCGAACACTGCCGAGCTTTTCAGGTACATACGAAGCCTTGAGTTCGTACCGGGCTCGCTAGATGAACTCTTCCAATATGCAGGCTGGATGTGAAGCGTTTATTCCGGCACAAAATCGAGTCCTTTGGTGGTGGGGAGAAAAGAAAAGATTCTGCAGCAGATGCCCCTTCATACCTGAGGAAATTTTGGGCGACGGGGAGGCAAAAAAACGCTTCATGATACAATATGTATATGCGAATGGGCCTGGGCCCGAGTCGAACAGCTCTTTTCTATCTCTAATTCCATTTCACAATTGGCCCACGGGGTACAGATGCGCTCTGAGCGCTACCAGGCCTTTCGCGGATCCTGCAATACTCGGCCATGCGTGCATACATTCTGGGTCGTGCACGAATGGAAGGGAGACAAAACAAAAGCGACTAATCTACACGATAACGGTGTGGTCCCGAGTTGTGATGGGTATTAGCACTTTGGGGCTTGTAGGCACTTATTTATACCGATTTTACCTACATGCCTCGTATCCTGTATTTCTCACGGTTGAACACAGCCTTATGACTGTCCTGCATTTCCAGTGTTATGCTATGCAGGTTGGAGTCATAATGAGTCAATGTGTGTCATTGAACTGTGACTCATTCAGTAGCTAGTGGTATATCGCACCGACAAAAGTGAATGAATCTGCAGTCCAGCGCAGCCAAAGAAGAGCTGCAGTCGTAGCTGTGGCACTGGCGGGGTGTCCAAATTGGGGGCTTCTCAGTCCGCTGATGAAAAATCTGTAGTCCATCAGTGGACTGAGAAGCCCCCAATTTGGACACCTCACCACTGCCGCAGCTGCTGCCTTCTTTGGCCGCAGCTCTTCTTTGACCACACTGGACTGAGAAGCCCTTAATTTGGACACCTCACCACTGCTGCAGCTGCTTCTTTTTCTGACTGCAGCTCTCTTTTGGCCATGCTGGACTGCAGATTTTTTATTGGCGGACTGAGAAGCCCCCAATTTGGAGACCCCACCACTGCTGCAGCTACCACTTTTTTCTGGCTGTGGCTCTTCTTTGACCGTGCCGGTGAAATGGTGACTATGAGTATACTGGTGTTTGTGAATATAATCAGAAAGCTGCTAGACCGCAACTAATCAACCAAAAACACTACAACCAACACACACACACAATTGAGTTCGAGTCGTCCTACAGTTTACAGGTAAGATTGAACTTCTCAGATTTGTGTCTCGAAAATGCCAACTCGATAGAAGTCTTATTAGGACGAATATGAGCACAAAGTAGTCAAAGATTGACCAGGGATTATCTACTTCGACTGAAGCGATATGGGTTTTATATATTTTATACTTCTAGACACCACAAAGGAGATCTCAAAGACCTATAAGTCTCTCTAGACTTAGATAGGATTTCCTGCCGTACTCTGACGGAGACCGCACTGGATCTAGACTTTGGATCTAGACTGAACTCACTGGAATGGATGCCAACGACCGGGTACTGTGACTGAACTCACTGGAACGGATGCCAACGACCGGGTACTGCGACTGAACTCACTGGAACAGTGCCAACAGCAGACCTGAGGTAACAACCAAACAGGTGCCTCTCACACTAGTGTCGCGACTCTCCATGAACACGGCTTAAGTCCTTTAAAGCTTATATATGCTAACAAGACCACTTTATATTTGAACGATAACAACAAAGATAGTTATATAAACATATCTCCACGCTAGGCTCAGCCCAGCACCAACACCGTTACCTTGGTGGGAGATGCAGTACTGAATCACGGGTTCTGCTAGGCTTTATATACGATACAGGAATTGTAGATAGTAATGAGAAATGAGTCAAGATATAAGAGAGATTCAATGTACATGGAACTACGGAGGTATGCCGCTGGTATTCGTAGTTCAAGGCCGAGACTAGTCATCTAGATTTGACCAGCTCGAACCCATACTAGGTATATTGGTTTGTTCCCGAAGCCTGCCAGTCCTAGCACGTATGTTTTAGTACAACCGACCCTTTGCGAAGTCAATTCAATACTATGAAGCCCACTGAGTCCCAGACACCGCACGCTAACCCCAATAGTATAAGGATCAAACCGTATTGTATCTAGAAGACAATAGTCCTCTCGCGTCATGAACACCTAGCCAGCAGCTCGGAGCTCACTCTGACTCTACTTTTACATCACCAGATAGAGGCTCTAGTTGGCGACTAGAAGTGCAAAAATGCTCGAACGCACCGGCACGCAGTTACGAGCCGTATCACCGGACTGCAAATTTATTATCGGTGGACTGAGAAGCCCCCAATTTGGACACCTCACCACTGCCACAGCTACCACTTTGCAGCTCTTTTTTGGCCGCATGGAATGCAGATTTTGATTTTGGACTGAGAAGCCCTTAATTTGGAAACCCCACCCCTGCCGCAGCTGCCGCTTTTTCTGGCTGCAGCTCTTTGTTGGCCATACGGACTGCAGATTTTTCATCGGCAGACTGAAAAGCCCCTAATTTGGAAACCACGACACTGCCACAGCTACGGATCTTTCACCAAAGTTTTTGACCGAGGATACAGGTCAAAAACCCGAAACTTTTGCAGCTGTTTTCCATTCATTTCGCATTTTTCACCCCACGTTGAGACCTTTTTGAACATGATTCAAACATTTCCAATCCTTATACAAAACATATCAAATCTCCTACTCAATGATAAGTGACATACAATTATAATCTTTATAATCCAATTATTCGTATATTGCATTGCTGCTCAGCTGTTGCACTGCCACAGTTAGCTGCCGCCAACTGCCGCCAGCGGCCGCTTACTTTCGGCTGCCCTCACTTTCAGCCGCACTTTCGGCTGCTATTTCGGCTGCAGCTGAAACAACTGTTTTCGGCCGTGATCTCGCCCGTGCTGAATGTCATTATTTCGGCATAGTTCAATGTTTGGCCGAAAGCAATGCTTTCGGCTACAGCTTCGGCTACACCGAAATTGTTGTTTTCAGCCAGTCTGAATTTGCGGCTCATTAAATGTTGTTTTTCAGTCTCACTTTCAAGCACTCAAAATTTGGGGCTGAAATGACCACATTCAGCCCAGCTGAATGTGCTGCTGAATTCCTTTATTTAGGCAACTTATTAAGCTTCCCTGAATGATTTCTTTTCAAGTGCATTTTTGGCTCAGTTTTTTTAAGGCCTAAATCATTGTTTAGGCAACATGTTCAGCCTAGCCGAACATTCACTTTTGTCGGTGTGTATAAGAGGCTTGTCCTCCTCCTGTACTAGGTTCAGATCAAACTGCCATTCAATTGTTTGTTGATGTGGGCTGAGTTTTTGGTCAAACAATGGAAGGACCGGAGAGAGGCTTGTCTCGAGCCTATTTCTGTACTGGCATCATCTACTTACCTGCAATACACAACTGTGAAACCTTCACTCTCCACTACTAGCGTGATTCCTAAGCCGGGCCACCAGCGCTCATCCGTTTCTTAAGCTTTGATAGCAGCGACGCTAGCTCTGGTTCAAATCTAAGACTTCTTTGGTGAAAGCTTGTGTATGACTGATTATATAAAGGTTCCAGTATTTGGACCCGAATATAAGTCGTTTTCCGGGGATCACATACCCTGTGATACCCATTTCTCTTACACGAGTCGAACGGGGTCTCTGTTGTAATTCTGCGATAGATTTATGTATAGAGGACAGATACTCTTAATACTTGGATAAACTCCGTGGTTTGCCGAGCTGTGCGATCAACGGAGTTTTTTTAAAAAAGACATCTTCGAGGATCATGGGTCGTTCCCCAGTCGAACGGGCTCATTCGTTTCGTAGATTCAACATGGAATGCGGAAGGATTCCGAACGTTACCAACGGTCGTACTTTTGGATCCCTCGTCATACCTGGATGCGGTTCTGCCCACCGGGCATGTATGACGCACATCGAACGGCCATATCCTGCAGCTTTGAATGAATGAATGAATTTTGGGGCGCGGCGTTGTGAGATGGAACAGAGGAACAAAATAATGGGTTTGTCGCTGTGAATGATGGCCTGGGCCCGAGTCGAACGGACTGTGTCTCCCTCAAGGGTTGCTAACCAGCCCTTCCATGAAATCCGAATGCGTTCCGAGAGTTACCGGGCCTGTCGCGGATCCTTCAATCGCCGGCCATACCTACATAAATTCCGAATGTATCCAAGTACCACGTTAATCTCGACGTGGCTCGCAAACCGTGAAAGATGCCTGTGCGGGAATACTTGCGTTTGGATCGCCTCGGGCCGTATATGAGCCGTAAATTCTCTGGCTGTGTCTATTTTGGGGAAAAAAAAAATATTGGGAAACACCACGCCGAAAATGATTTCAAGTAAAATGTGAGGAATCCACCGTGGAATACAAGGGAATGAACCGCGAAACTGCAAGATTACTCCAATTCTCTAGGTATCATCTTTGTCGTCTCCTATCTCCAAGGGTTCAGCTCAGTCGGCTACCTCCTTACTGGCCACTCGTGCACGTTACATTCAAATCCGAATTCTATCTGCGTGCCGCCCTCCCGGTCAATCTGACCGAAAATCACTGCCCTCCCGTTTCATCCTTTAAATAAATATTACTTGCTGAGAGATCCTCTCGCCTGTGGTCTTCTTCTTCCCGATCCTGGGATTCAACGTCGTGTACCTTACCTGCCCAGGTCGCACTTCCTGATCCCGGGCCGCCGCAGTCGACCCTGCCACATTCTGCGCCTGCGCCCGGACCTGAAATGAGTATCACCGTTAAGAGAACGAGTGATCAACCCACGGAGACTCACTAGAGAGAAATCAGTGAGCCTGAAGAACGAATCCATGTACGACACCCGGTGTCATGGGCTGCATGCGATATGCGACCGCCGAAGAATCAAGTTCTTAGGAGTGGAAGATATTGCGGGTGCAACAATCTCACGTCAACGAACCTTACCACGGATATCTTCGGGCCAATGGCAGTATCAACTCACTATCATTTTGGAGAATTGTATCCGAATTTCCGTGTGCGGATCATACGGAATCCCGAGTCACGGTGATACCGATGATTACCCAAATTTCCTGCCATCAGAAGTTGAGAGAACCAGTGATCAACCACGGAGACTCACTGGAGAGAAATCAGAGAGCCTGACGAAGGAATCCATGCACGACATCCGGTGGTATGGGCTGCGATATGCAGCCGAACGCCCGTTCCTTGAATCAAGTCCTTATGAGAGGAAGATATTGCGGGTGCAACAATCCCACGTCAAAGAACCTTTCCACGAATATTTACGGGCCAATAGCAGTATCAGCTCAGCTCACTATCATTTTGGGCGCAGAATTGTATCCGGATTTACGTGAGAATCATACGGAATCCCGAGTCTGCGTGGAAACCACTGATGCTGGAGCATCACAGAACCTGATGCACATTGAAGCGTCCGGGGAGACCTGTACTTGGTTAATGCCGTCTGTGAGATATAAAGTTCGCACAGGGTGAACTCTTGCCAATCATCGACATGATGCCTCGAGAGCCCACTGTAACCGATCTCTGCTCAAACAATGTACTCACTTCCCTGAAGCCAGCCCTGACACTCCTCACCGAGGTCAATGACGCATTTGGGACACCATTTATTGCCGCCATTTCGAACACAACTCAGGAACTTATTTCCGCTGTTGAAGCGAGTAATTTGGAGGAACTAGTTCACTTCTCTGACCGGCATTCCAGAAAATGCGGAAGAATAAAAACGAATGTGTTCAATTGATGGAATATGTCCATGGGATAATATATGCTATCATTGATCTGCATCTGAAGTCGGAGACTGGAGGAATTCTTTCGCCAACCACGTTGAAACACATTGCTGAATTCACAGAGTATGTCCATTGTTTACCTGACTTTTTTGACTCAAATAGCTTGCAATTCTGCATAGGACCCTCCATAAGCTCTACACATTTGCTACGGAACAACAGGAAGGGGGCAAAATCAAGCAGTTCTTCCGCCAGAGTGAAATGAACACACTACTCAAGAATTCTCAAATTGGGATGCAACAGGCCCTCAAAGTATTCAGGGTATTTGATTTTGCATTAACAATAATACACCAAATGCTCAAACATCATGTAGATTGACACTCTGGTTTCAGATATTACCGAAATGCAGAAAAGATCGGAAGCAATGCACAAAGAATTGCTCGAATTGATTTCAACCCTCTCTGAAGGCACCTTGTCTGACAAGTCATCCTCTGTACGTTTATCCTGCCTCATCAATAATAAATGCGAAAGCTCAAGGTCATCAGATGTATCAAGCTGATAATAGCTCCACGAAGAGGTATGATCATAGACATTGTCTATGTCTGCACATTCTCATTGTGTTCCTAAGCTCAAATTCATTTTCCATGTTACCTTCCCGGCCCAAGATCTTTCATGGCCGGGAATCAGAACTGAACCACATTGTGCAAATCCTCAACCAGAATGAACCCAGAGTGGTCATTTTAGGTGCAGGTGGAATGGGCAAAACCAGTCTGGCCAGAGAAGTCCTGCATCACCCTGATGTGGCAGGAAAATATGAACTCCAACTATTTGTGCCCTGTGATTCAGCTACCACAGCCTCCCAAATCGCCACACTGGTTGGCTCACATTTGGGACTGAAGCCTGGAAAGAATCCTATGAAAACAGTTGCCCAGTTCTTTTCTAGGGGCCAACCCTCTCTCCTGATTTTGGATAATCTCGAAACTGCCTGGGAGCTTACTGAATCTCGTGGTGGTGTGGAAGAATTTCTCTCTTTGCTGACTGATGTACCACATCTTGCATTGCTGGTGAGCATGGATTTGATTTGACAGCTATGTTATTGATATATTGCTGCACAGGTTACAATGCGAGGTGCTCAACATCCAGCCAAGGTTCACTGGACCCATCCCTTCTTACCACCCCTTCCACCTATATCAAATGATGCTGCTCGGCAAACCTTCTTTGAGATTGCAGACGATTCTCATATTGATGAAGATGTCAATAGCATTCTCAGTCTCACAGATAACATGCCCCTGGCAGTGGACTTGATTGCCCATCTGGTGGACCTAGAGGGCTGCTCAAATGTGCTTGCTCGCTGGGACAAGGATAGGACTTCATTGTTGTCCAAGGGCTGTGACAGAAGATCCAATTTGGACATATCTATCACAATTTCGCTGTCCAGTCCCCGCATCACATCTCTACCTGGTGCCAAAGATTTATTGAGCCTCCTGTCCATCCTTCCTGATGGGATTTCAAATGCTGAACTTCTCCAACCTGGTCTTCCGATAGAGGATCCTCTTGCTTGTAGATCGGTGTTGCTTGGGACATCTTTGGCATACACCGATGATGGAAAGAGACTAAAGTCACTGGTCCCCATTCGGGAGCATATTCAGCTTTTCTATCCTCCCTCACCCTCTCTTATCCGCCCGCTCCGCAAGCATTTCTCTGATCTTCTCGATCTCTACGACACCAGGATTATAGCAGTCACAGTGAAACAACTAGCTTCAAACCGTGGAAACATTCACAACATCTTATTACATGGTCTACATGCAGATGATCCAGACATTGCAGAGAACATAAGATGCACAATTGCCTTCAGTGCTTTTAGCCGATTCACAGGACATGGTCGGCCAGAGTTGATGGACCAACTTCCTGGTGTTTTCTCCCAACCGCCAAATCACAGAGTAGAGGCAGAATATATATCAGATCAATTTGCAACTTATGCCTATCACCCCATCCATGATCCAGGACGTCTCACTACTGAGGCCATCTCGCACCTCACCTATATCAATGATCCTGACCTTGAGTGTGAGTGAGCCACCTGTTGATCACTATTTATGTTCTGATTGATCTCCTTCCAATAGGCAAATTCTATGTCCGGCTTGGAAAATATTGTATATATCAGAACAATGACACAGCCGGAGGCAGACAGTTTCTGGAGAAATCACTGGCTGTGTCAAAATCCAGTGGCAACACAAATGCACAGTCTTTGGCATTGATCAACCTCGCTGATCTCAATGTCCGAATGGGTGATTTTATTCAATGCCAAATGTATGCATTCGAGGCACAAAAGCTCGCAAAATTATCCAGCAATCTATATAATGAGGCCATGGCACTTCTGGCCCAAGCTATTGCTTCTATGGAGCTTGGGAACTACAGGCAAAGCATTGACTCTCTTCAGAAAGCAAGAGAGTGTGCAAACCTCTGTGGTCTGTCTGAGAGCATTCTTGGCATGAATATCAGCAATTTGCAGGCAGAGGTCCATCTGCGCAAATCAGAATATGTTCAGTCCCGTAACATCCATGCCCTGATCCTCAAAAACACTAATAGACAAGCCACACACACCATTGCCTTTGCACTCCTGAATCTGGCACAGCTTGATGTTAGGATTGGAGCAACTGAACATGATGTACATCAGACCTTGGAGAAAGTGATGAAGATGATGAATTCAACTCCAATTCCTGCTGTGATTGCCACTCATAACCTAATTCTGGGGGAACTCAACCTCCGAGTTGGGAATCTGTCAGTTGCCAAGACCCAGTTGGAGCACGGTGTGAGCTCACTGTGGGGAAAAGATAATCAAACCGTGTACAACTGCCTAGAGGTACTGGCCGATGTTGGAAGATGGAGTGTTGCCAACTTGAATTGGACATCCACTTGGACAATGGTGTACCTGGCAATGGCTCAAAAATCAAGACAGAAGTTGAACCTCCACAAAGCCCTTCAATTCCTGGGAGATTTGTTCATTTTTGATGGTGATGAATATACAGCGGGGAATCTTTTTACTGTGGCCCTGGATGGATTTACACATATGGATGTCCACCAGAGCCGAGCAAAGTGCATGCTGAATTTGGGAGACCTTGCACAGAGACATGGGGACATGACCCGAGCCAAAGAGCTGTGGCGGGAGGCACAGCCATTATTTCAACGGTCCCTCCGTACCAAAGATGTTGAGAAGATCGACAGTTGACTCCATGACATCAATGACAAACTCATCGAGGTTCCTTCCCGGCCAGAAGGCCACTGAGTCTGGGATGCGGTTTTTGTGGTTTTGGATTCATACTGCTTATATGATGTTTTTCTTTTTGAGCTTCGACATTTTCTATGTACTTCATACATGACCAGAGTTGTATTGCCCTCGTGAAACACATTTCCATTTGTTTCGAATATTGTGTAAGATACTGAACGCACGTGGTAACCCCACAATCCCAATCTGCAGTAAATAGACCCCAGATTATGTAACTACTGTGCACCAACTGTATATCTGATGCTTGATTATTGAAATAAATTCATCTGTGGCACCAGTCGAACTTGTGCGAGCACATTCTTCTAGATACCAACAGAGCCAGAGCTGGTACCGTCACGAGCTGACCTACAGTGGTGAAGAAAAGTTCTGCACACCACACCTGTGTAGTTCTCTCACAATAAAATAATCTGGCATTTTTGGAAAAATCGACTCTGTGGATTTACACTGTATGCAAAAATGCTGATATTAGGAAAGTACTTGTAAATACCACCATTCTCATATATTGGTTCGTCCCAATTGGTTGGGATTTGAGCTCACACTGGGGCGTACAAGTGGGCCATTTTTAGTATTTTTTAGCCATTTTGCTTCAAAAATGCGAAAAATAGCCATCTTGCATGGTGTTTCCTGAGCTCAAATCGCAGTCAATTGGGGTGAACTAATATATGAGAATGGTCGCATTTACGAGTACTTTCACCCTAATATCACCTTTTTTGAATATAGCGTCCATCCACAGAGTCAATTTTTTCCAAAAACACCAGATTATTTTATTGTGAGAGAACTACACAGGTGTGATATGGTTTGAACGAGCTTAGAATCGCTCAAAGTTTGTGCTAACATTTTATTTGAAGTGTTTCGGTCCAGAAACAAGCCCAAACGACCCCGTGCAGAACTTTTCATCGGCACTGTACAAGGAACAGCACTAACAAAATCCACTCGTGAGCAGGATCACCCTCGTGCAAGTATGCTGTGATTGATTATTCTTGTGGTGGCAGGGAAAGAGAGGACACATACGGAGATGGAACTACTCGGTCAACCAACAAAAACATGATTCAGCTCCACCGTGGATGCCAGGGATGACCATAACCATATCCAGGCACAGAGGGGATAAACACCGCTTGTTGGCCAAAGGCGTTGGATACATCAGGTGGAGTAAATGAGATGATGCGTATTGTGGGCCTTCACATTCAAACTTTCAAATGCTTTCAACAAAGCACTTGCGATCTTAACTTCATAACCTGAATGTGGGCAACAAGAGCAAGCTCAAGGAGTGCTGGCTATCTGGCTGTCATTCCTGCGGGTCGCCGAAAGAACAAGGCACAAGGAATGCACAGTAGTGCTCTGTCTGGCTCGCAGCAGCCACAGACTTGAGATTTCCCAAACATTTCAAATTGATGTGCTTGAGGCTCCCGGCTTGTTGCGACTCGGGCAATCGACCCCTTCTAAAATGCAGATCACGTGTATTTACGCTCACGTGTATTTTGATATCAAAACAATTTCTGAGGTCTCTTACGCGTGTATTTCTCCTGCCCATAGATCCACAGCCCCAATATTCCATATTTTCGTGCATTTCGCTTACATAAGCAATCCCAAACACCCCACGACTCACCCATACTCCCCGTCAATTTTATTATGGTTTCGAATGGTATGCCACCAGTGCCACCACCTGCTTATCTTGACCAAAATTGTACTGTTAGATGCCGGGGCTGACCCCGTCGTTAAATGCGACCGCTGCGAATACACAGGCCCGCAGTCAACATTCCCACAAAAGAAGAATCTTGCCTACAATAAAAGCTGTTTCGAATGCAAAAAGAAACAAGCCGAGTACCGTGCCACAAAGCGGTCCGCAAGGAACGACGCCGACGACAGTGGAGAAACGACTGGAAGAGCACGACATGCTCCTCCAGTTCAGCCCATTCAAGGCTACACCACCCTCGAATGGCCCGAATGTGCAGCTCTTCTTGAGGCACACAAAAATGATGCCTTCGAACTAGAAACTTTTGTGGCAACCACGGGCGAAAGTGCCACGGCGACATTTGGCGAGCTCAAATCTGGAAAGGATCTCTCCGGTAAGATAGCGCAGCTGCTCTGGAATATTACGGGGTACCGCTTCATGTATGTAACATTAATTCGGCATGAAGTAAGTTTCGTTACTGATGCACCACCGCAGTTACAAGTTGCCGAAAAAGAGCTCGTCTTCCGATTCCGTGGTCTCGTACTCGTATTACTGCGCACAGAATGAGGTGGAAGTCAAAAAATCCCAGATCAACGAGGACCTACGGAAGCGACGTGCACGGATGAAGATGTGTCAATTTCCGTGCAGGGGAACCCTGCAGATCACTGTCGACGATAATAACCTCGAGCTTCCAGTGCGATTGAAGCTCAAGCACCATCTGTCGCACCTTCATTATGTCGATATTTCCATCAGCAAGGATATCAAGGACTTTGTAGAGGACCACAAACACGATTCCGCAGCGAATGTAAGCCGATTAGGTTCATGTTTCTGGTTTCACGATGCTGATCAAATGTTTTCAAGATCTGGACACGTGTTTTAGCCCAGAATCCGACCACAGAAGTGACTCAGAAGCAGATATATGCACTTTGGAGCGAGCTAAATGAAGGCGCGTGGCGACTGGATGATGACCAAGTCAAGTCTGCGCAAATGATCTTGGAGAAATTGGAGGGTGTTGAAGTCGAGATCATACCTATCCGGACCGAGGCGGGCATCCATGCAATCGCCTTCGCCTTCAAGGAGATCCTCGACGATTGGGCGAAGATGACTGAAGAATTAGCGATGGACTCAACCTGTATGTCTCGTCTTCAGATTATATTGCACCCGCTAAAACACGACATCAATAGGGAGAACGAACACGGCTCAATACGAACTCTATGGGTTTGTTGCCGAGGCAAAGGGCCAGGCCATGCCGTTTGCTTTTCTGTTTACTGTCTCGAGCGGAGATGCCGCCGAAGGCGCGAAGACACGTATGCTCTGCGACGTCCTCAAATTCATGAACATGCGTTGCCCAAACATCATGTTCACCTTGTCTGATAAGGAGCCTGCGGAGATTAACGCGTGCAGGACCGAAATCACCAAAGCCAAGCATCAACTGTGTTACTGGCATGTAATCACTTACATCGAAGAACGGCTCGCAGAGAACAAGCCACCAGCCGCATATGACCCTCGAAAAGCACACAGGATCTTCGATTTCATTGACCCAACATGGGCCCCGGGGGTTATTGCTGTGTATGCCGATGAAGACGAGGAGGGGGAGGGCGTGCTCGAGGAGGGGGATGAAATATCTGCAACGCAAATGCCGGTAAGCAATCCTGAACGCATCGGATTACAGTACACATCAATAATTGAATTACCTCGGTGGCAGAAACCCTCTCAAACGTGTGTACCTCCCGTATTCATCATCAAACGCGGAGATGTTCGCATTCCTGTGTGGCCCAACCCTCCGAAAATCACGAAGAAATCGCTCCCGGACTTTTGTCCCAAAGACTTCCGCTCAGAAATCGTTGAAATGTTTCGTTCGCACCTTCACCAACACCCTAGGATTCCCCAGAGCAACTCGGAAGAGCCATACGTCGCGGCCGAATTAATTCATCATCGAGCTGTCAAGCAGATGTATGAGTTTTGTTACGCCAATGGCCTTTCACAAGTCTGGGCATACATGTGGAATCGCTGGTACACTCCAACGCAATGGCCACTCTGGGCGAGAGCTTCTTGTGACGCAATTCCGCGGCTGAAAACCACAATGATCGTCGAGAGCTTGTGGAGGCATGTGAAGCATCGAGATCTTGCACAGTTCAATCGCCCCCGGCTCGACCTGGTCGTGAATATCGTTTTCAAAAGCCTCTTACCTCGAGTGAAGCGCACACTCGACTACGTACGCGGAGTCCGTCGTCTTGGCCGGCCGAAAGCACTGGCTGGATGGCAGACGGATGCCAGAGTCGAATGGGTCGAAAAAAGTCGTTCGGATGAGCATCGGCGTGTCGCGAAGGAGCTCCAGCTTCTCAAGAGCGCCCCTAATACGAAGGGCCGAGCAGAGCGACTCCAGCTGCTCACCGAGGAGGAGGACCGCGAGCCGGGCACCTACGCCACGGATATCGAAAATTGGGTTTGCCCATGCGAATATTACTTCAAGAGCAGGTTCCTAATGTGCAAACACCTTATCCGCGAAGCAAACAGGCTCCTCGACAACAAGCCACTCAACGATTTGCGATTTTTCCTTGATTTGAGCCGAAACCATTTCCCTCCATATTACTCTATCCCCGGCATTCATACATCGGCTCAGCCTGATGACGAAGATCACCCACAGCCCAAGGAGGTCCTTGTTCTGGGGATCCGCGGCGGTGCAGCACTAATTTGCGAAGAACGGCCAGCACTTGCGGCGCGCGAGCCTCCGGCCTCGGTTGACGGTGACAACAATCAGTCTCCGACAGGAGTGGAAGAAACGACTTCGAGCGAGAACAGATCACACGATGGCACAGAAGCAGTGCCGATGGATGGTACTCCAGCAGAGGACGAGGATACGGATGAAGAGGAACAGAGTGACCGTGACGTGCGCGTAAGTTCCGAAGCGTTTGACATCTTACGTCCAGATTTCTGATCGTTTTTCGCAGGTTACGTTCTCCGAGGCGCGTATACTCCACTTAAAACGCTGCTGGGACGACATGATGGAGGTGATAGAGAATCCACGTGGAGTCCACCCCAAAATGGCTGAAGCTTTGGAAGGTACCTTTGGAAAGATTGAAAGAATTGGCAGGGACATTGGGAGAGACAAGCGGAGGAGAAAAAATCCGCGTACATGGAAGGACAATAACTCCAATACAATGTTTCTAGACTAATTCGAATAAAAGACGTGTTGAGGCGCGTTCTTACACGTGAAAGACACGGGGCTTGAAATCACGTGCTCTGTGTTTTAGAAGGGGTCTATTGCACTTAATGCTTGTTGCCAGCTTGTCTCGGTATATTCCGAGCCGCAAATCAAATCCATCTATCCAACATTGCATGATAATAATAAGGGTTATCAATAATAAGCCCTTATTTTAATATAAGATCAGCCCTTAACATCGGTCCAAGAGGTTGATAAGGGCTTGATAACCCTTATCATCCTGGAAGCTGAGAAAGCCGAAGAGCCGAAAGGTGCTCAAACTTGTTTCGGCTTCTCATCTGGAAGCCCTGGCTTGATGCCAGTAAAATTGAGGAAGCTAGCACGTTTGGCCCTTGCATGCGACTATCTCCGCAGCCAGCTTTTATGAGGTGTTTGTGGCTGAGCATGGCTCTGAGGTCCTCGACAACAGAGAGTTTCACACAAGCTTCAAGGAAGTGTCTTTGGGCAGATGTCAGTGCTTTCCACAGCTTAATGCTAACATGACCATTTTCTTTTTTGGAAAATAACCCTTATTTTACCCTTATAATGGGGACCCCCACAGGTAATTGCAGTACCGAAGGCGTGAACCAAAAAAATCCCGTTTTGGGATATTTCCAAAGAATTCCTGATATCTCAGTTAGTTCTTCACCGATTCACATAGAAACTAGATAGGTCTACTCAGCTAATTCACGTGCAATTAGCGATAGGAAGGAATTTGAGAAAATATGATGTTTTAGGTATTTTCAGGTTCCAGGCTGTTGTCGCACCTGTTATATGCCGAGCCAAAAGAGGAAAGAGAGACCCCTGGATCTCCGGATGCGGGTGCAAGTCCGGAGCGTCCAGAAGAAAGACCAGAGGTTCTCCTGTCGGCTGTTCTCATAATGGGTACTGGCAATGTCTTGGGTATTGATGGCGCTTATGTAATGCTGTCAAACATGAAAACTATGGTAAATCACTCGCGTGCTCGGTGTAGCTCCAACAACCACATCTAAGAGTGGACTCTCAGTGAGAGATCATCTCCTTTATACCTTGTGCATGTATTCTGCGAGGCGAAATTTTCAATTTTGCTTTCATTGATTTTCTGCATTTTCAGTGGAACCTGTCCGAGATGATTTTGAAAATTCTGCCTCGCAGAATACATGCACACAGGTCCCAAATAAGTCCCCCAAATTTCTCCAGGGTCAAAAATCGATTGTGGAAGGCTGCACCGACCTCCGGAGATAGCGTCCAAATCGCGATTACATAATCCATCAAACGCGTCGCGTCTCCCAATTTTACGTGTATGTCTTCTCTTTCACAATATTGATGGCTCTGAAGCACCAAATATCTCATCTAATACTACCTCATAATATCTGTACCATTTATCACTGTGTATATGTCCCCGGAGGCTTTGAATCCATATAATACTGCTGTGCAACGATTCATCACATTGAACATACTTCCTGAGATGTAGGGTGTCGGAATTTTGCCTAAGGTGGACTTTCAATAGCAAACACCGTATCCTATACTTAAATATACGAAAACTCCACCTTATATGTAGATTAGCATGGAACATTTTTATATTCACATTCTGTAGGTGGATTTACGTCGATTTAAGGATCCCTGTGAGCCATTTAGAGTGAGGGATATAAATAGATATGTATAGGATAATTCGGGTCCCTCATATTTGGCCCCAAGTAGTTGTGTCCACCAGAAAAACAATTTGCCATCGGAATCAGGCCCTTGGCGGGCGGACCAAACATGTACATACAGACATTTATTTAGGCCGGTTGCCAGTCCCCACTCATAACACCACAGCTCGGAAGGGTGAGCAAACTGTCTGAGGTTCCCAGCATGCCAATAAATGCCAGAGGTGGATAATATGATTCTCCCTTTGATAGTGAGCATTGCTTTGCCTTCCCACGTATAGAGGGACTTTGATGTATGGGCTTTGAGCCTTAATCCGGATTCAACCCCCAAATGTCCCAAAGGTGAAGTTTCCAGGAATAAGCTCTTATTGCCAGTTTAAGATGATAATGCAATATGGCTCTGAGTTGCACGTTTGGAGCTCACACCAACCTCTGGATGAGCGCTGAATGTCACGCATTCGTAAAATTTGAGGTTTCGCAAATTTCGCGGCTTATCATCTCCCCCATTTTTAAATGTTGACTGTCCCCAGTCAACCTGCCTTTCCTCTGACATAATTGGTTCATCTCAGGTGGATGATCCCTTTTATATCGGTTTTATGCCAACGATGTCCATATATAATCCCTTGGCTGCCTTATTCTTGTTTTTACTGTTTATTCCCCTTTTGACCGGAACCCACTAATTCCGTCATCCGAAGTCCTTTTGATATCGCCAAGGCTGGTTTCAAGCCTTTACGACACCTCCGCTTCTTATTGATCGGTTGGTACTTGTTCCGACTGTTATATAACGTGCCTGCAAGCTAACACTGTTACCAACTGAGCCAAAAGGCCACTATGACAGGTTAATCCTGTCATAGGCTGCAGACTATATATACATGATTACACACATTTTGCATGCATGTAACACCGACCGTGCCTAAGTCGCTTAGCGCTCCAGGCGCTTATTCTACCAGTCTAAATCCGTGCCTTCGGGTGAAGTCGGACCTAATTCCGGCTGCGGCGTTCTAATCCATTCCCATCAATTTTGACCGAAGATCCCATTGATCTCAAAGTCCCGCGGGATCTAACACGCCAGCCCCTATCCCCTCTGGATATTCATCGTCTTCGTCATCTTGCCGTTCGTTTGGCACCCAACTTGTCCCTAATCCGATACCTGGTAAGCTTATCCATATGTTTTTATCGGAATAGGCTTAGGAGACTATCTTTAGTCCGTCCCACGCCCTATTCAAAGAAGTTCATCAAAACTTTTAGCTTTGGAAAACTTCTCCGTCATCTATTCTTGCGCCCTCACTTAAACCAGGGCTGCGCAAAACATAACGCCCACATTCCTTCTTCTCAACCACCACCATGGGTTCCTCTAGATCCAAGCCCTCCGCTACTCGCCCCAAGGCCCGCCCCACGGTTTCGGCTTCCACGCGCCTCTTTGACGCCTTCAACCATCCTTTGGCTTATTCCCTTGGTCTTCACCTTTTGGCCCCCGACTCCATTATCGACTACGCCCACCCGGAACTCAAGGCCTGCGTCATGAGCGCCCTCCCAGTCCTGGTAAGTGCCTCCACTCTTACTTGACTCTTATTTCATTGATCCCTTCCTAGCGCTATGTCAAACGCAATATCAACCTCCATGACCTCAACGTTGAAGCCCGCGTGTTCTACGGCGGCATCAATCGCATCATGGAGCGGCTGCACACCATCCCACAGGAGTGGTACGACCTCTGCGCGGACGAGGACATCTACCCTTCCGATGTAAGTGGTTAATCCGTCCCCTTTGTCAGACTTGGATTAACCCAACCTCATCCCTAGGCTGCCTCCCTCATCGAGGTTATCCCTCCCCTCCGTACCAAGATCTCCCTCGGCCCTGGCGATCACCGCCCCTTGGGCAGGACTTTCGCGAACTACGACCAGTCCAACCCTACCCCGGCCCAAATCCGAACTTTTCTGAGCAACCTCCCTGCAATCCCGCCAAGGTCGCCTTCGCCCGCACCAGAGCCTGGGCCAGCCGCATCCTCTTCTCGACTCATCGCTCGTGTCGCCGCCCCCACTGGGTACGTGACTTTCATTCCCCTTTCTTGTTCTGACTAAGTTTTTATTCTTAGTCTGGCCAAGAAGCGTTCTTTTGACTCGGACGCCCCTGCTCCGGATGAGGCTGAGCACTCGGAGGCCGAGGCCCCCTTGGTGCGTTCCCTCCTTATTCTATCCGTTCCATCTTGTTTACGGCTTATTCCAGGATGCTAAACCCGCTCGCGTGCGTGCACTTTGTGAGAAGAAGAAGGCAAGGATCGGATCGCCGGTCCGTCCCCTTCTTCTCTTTATGCTTTGAGTTCGGTCCTAACCTGGTTCGACGCAGGAGGCCCTCCCCGCCAAACCCAAGAAGGGCAAGAAGGGAAAGGAGAAGGCTGACTCGGTGAGCCTGCTTTCTCTTATTCCCCCTTTCTTCTAATCGGTTGAATTCTTTTCCAGAACAAGATCCCCGACGCGCCACAGCGCGCCCATCGTTCCTCTGGTTCCGGGACCCCTTCCCGTTCTGACAAGGACCCCGACGCCACCAGAATCTCCAAGCTTATTGCGGCCCGCGTTCAACAGGCCAAGGGTTCCAAGGCTGGCACGCCTGGTGAGCCCTTAATCCTATTACCCTTATTCCGGAGTCTGCTAACTCTGCCGATCTTAGTCCAACTCAACGTGGACCTTGACGGCAACTCCTACAACCTCGGCGACCCCGACGATATCTACCTCTACCTGATCCGGAAGAAGGCCGCGACCCCTCCCGACCGATTCTTTTCTGGCCATCCGACCACTACGGCGCACCGCCGTCTTGATTCGGACACTTACGTCGAAAACTTCGAGTCCCTCGAACTGATCGACGCCCAGAAGATCCTCGAGGTGGACATCGGGAATACCCTCATCGTGAGTATTCTCATGTCTTATTCCGATTATTTTACTAATCTCGTCGATAGCCGGAAGAACCTTGCGTGTTCTGTATCCTTCACCGCGTTGAGTGCGTCCCTATCGCCTTTGGGCACGGGTGCCTCAACTGCTTCTTGAAGGGGTTCCGCTATTGTTGCCATACGGCGACCATGTCGGAGCTCATCAAGTTTCATGTGAAGGTTGCAGACAGGTTTGCAGCGGCGTCCCATAGTACGTCGCAGTCCCTCTATTCCTAACCATCACTTATTCTGGACTCCTTAATCCAGCAACCGAGATTATTGTGGACCAGTTCAAGCGTACGGCGACCCGTCTGGCCGACATCACCGCGCTGTACAATGACGCTGTCTATCGACTTCGCCGAGGCGTTTGACCACCTGGTCCGCCATTTCAACTCCTGCGTTGAGAAGTTCGGCGACGAGGCCTTCGCCTCTCGGTTCTCGGACTCGTCCTCGGCGGTCCGCAACCACCTTGCCGACCTCGTGGCCCAGTTCCGGGGGACTTACAAGTCCTTCAAGAACTTGGACATGAGCGACGTGGACTTCGGGATGCCGCCTCGCCCGCTCTCGACCGCCAGGGCCTTAATCGACATCGCCCGGGACCCATCCGAGTCCGTCGAGGCCGTCGATGTGGACGCTGATGGCGACGAGGAGGTTGAGTCGGAGGAGGAGGTCGAGGAGTCGAAGCCAGCGACGCCGCCGAAGCCGGTGTCCAAGCCCTCTTTGAGGCCGTCCGCCGCGAAGCCGGTTTCCACGCCAAATAAGCCCTCATCAAGGCCTCCCGTGTCGAAGCCGGCTTCCAAGCCTTCACCCGCTCGCCCTCCGTCTACCCGAAGCCGCGCCGTGCCCAAGGACAAGGAGTAGGTCTCCCGTCGTCGTCCTGTAGTCGTGCTCGCTCCGCCCTGCTTATTCTTATCTATTCACCACAGACATTGTAGATAGAATAAGTAGGGCCTCAAAATATTTCGTCATATTACATTGTTTTTGTCTTGCCGTCGACCTCAAAATGGGGTCTAATACAATTTCTTGTGGTGTCTGTCTTTTTAGGCGTGAACTCCGGATTAACGAACTTGAGTACTTTTCTGGCAAAGTCTCGCTAAGTTCTTAATCTGGTCCGAACTTTTCTATCTTCTGTCTAAGATTAGGATAAGATCATGTAATCTTATCTTAATCATAGTGGCTGTGATGATGTTTGTCTCCAAACATGTCAAAGGAACTTGGCTCAGACACCTGCTCCCCTTTTCATCACTTATTCCTACCATGCCATTTGCTTCGATTGAGGAGAGATATGCGTCTTATATGATGGAGGATATGAAGGTGCGTTGCTCACACTTGAGTTCATGCCCCCTGCTTAGACTGACGTCATATCCCCTTAATCCAGCCTCCCGCTGATCTGTGTTGCGACCATTGTGCTTCTTCAAGTCGCGAATGCTTATTCCAGTCATTGGGCAGAGGCTGCAGTAGCCTGTGAAACTCGCCTTTTCCATGACTGTAATATGATGAACTTGATGGAATGGTTCTCATTCCGTCACAGTTCTTCTTTCGATGAAGGCCGTGCGCATAGTTTCCTTAATCCATCCGGAATAAGCACTGATGGCCAGGGTTTCTAGTTGCCCCATTTGGTCACCATCTGTTCCCTTATTCTGAACTATTCGAACATGTTCGCGCTGTCTTCATCTTTTACCGCCGGTGCTATTACAACCGAATCTGCCGCGAGTATAAAGCTCAGATATACTCGATGTCTCGTTTGGAACTCTACCGGCTTTTGAACATCTGGCATAACGATGGATACTCTGTGACTGCCATGAGTCTTCTTTTGGAGTGCATTGATTATTGGGAATGCGCAGTTATTCAGCACCCCACTATCCTAGTTCACGATTAAGCCTGTATTCCTTATTCCGATAGAAGTGATCTCCTTAGTTCTCCATTTTTCGGAACCTAAGAGCCCCCCTTTCTTGGAATAAAGTCGATCAGACCCATTTATCCGACCACAGGACCCCATTTAAGCATCGGGATGTCCCTCATCCTTAATCCTGCGTTATTCCATGTCCACCGTTTTGAGCACTATTCGCCAGCTTCCTGTCCCAGATGACCTGATCCGTCAGAAGGTGATCACTATGTTTCGTGGTCGTAAGGTATGCCTTTCTCCTGCTCAGATGCCCTTATTCTGACATCCTTATTCCAGCCCATAGGGAGCTGTTCGCAGTGCACCCTCCTTAGCATCCCGTGCACCGCGGTTTGTGCGGGTCGTGACTGCAAGGAGTGCGAGCTATCCCTCAATCCACTCTGCAACTTCGCCACCTTCGACTTCTTTGCACAAGCCGTCGATACGGAGGACAAACAGGCTATTGCTGACCATAGTATGTCCCAATAATCCTTATTCGCCCGATATTTGGCTGACCTATTCCTTAATCCGCTAGAGGTCTCGCCTAACTGGCACATCTATAGCAAATACGAGGCCTGGTTCGCTCTTTATCCGTACGTTGAATCGGTCATCGACGAGTGCCAAGGTCAACACCGTATGGAGGCGGCTGCTGCCCTTACCCACTTGCTTACTGCCATTGATCCTGCTGCTTTCGAGCTGATCTGTCAGATCCTCTCGGCTCAGTATCGTACTTCGTCCGGGCTTCTCCACCTATTCCAGTCCATGGCTGCCAGCAACGCCAGTTGCCGCTCCTTAATTGGAGACCAAGCCTTTATCACCCAAATGGCCATGGCTCGCGCCCAGGCCTTAATCCTGCCTCGTCCTGCTCCTCGCACCGTTCCGCTGTCTCAGATTCCCCTGACCATCGAGGATGTGATCGACTTCACCGGAGGTTCCGGTTTCATTAATCCTTCTGACACTGTTGGCCGTGGAGCGTACATTGAGGACGAGTAGACTATTATCTTTAGTAGATAACTGCCTTGTAATCCTTATTCCAGAATCGAGTTGATTATTCGCTATGCCTTTGGTTTGACCACGAATAATGGAACTCCTTCCAGATCAGGTATGTTTCACCTTAGAATAGGACGGTCTGGCTCAATGTTTTCACTATTTTCGCCATTGGTCCCTATCTTCTTGATCTTGGGACTGGTTTATCCTTAATCCAATGAATTCAACCACGGATGTGATCGCTCCCTTGCGGCCTCAGAATAAGCCATTGAATAGAGTAGCGGGAATAAGGACCTTTCCCCTGTTGGAACGATCCTATTCCGGGCTGCAGCGGCCAATTTTAACTTGTTTAAGGAGTCAAATGTATTCAAAGGCGATCGCGAAAAGCGGCCCTAGTGTATACCCTCTCCCCCATTTTTAAAATAACAACTGTCCCCAGTTCTGCTGTTTACCCGCACCCTATTCTTCAACAGTATAAAGGTGGCCTGGTTTAAGGCTTAATCCTTAACCCTTGGGTCCCTTTTCACTCGTTCTTAAGCATAGCTCCCCTTACTGGTCCTCGTGCTGCCTCCTAGACAGCAGAGTCCCCCGGTCCTCTGGCCATGCCTGCTGGTATCCACAAGCAGCTCTCTTCTGCTGAAGAGACTCTTATGGCTACCAACTTTCCTAAGCCAGACCGTCAGGCTAAGCTTTTCCTTGATACTGCTGAGGCCATGGTGCATTTTCCATTGTCTCCCCCATTTTTCAGAGGTTAACTTTTACCTGGATTAGCTCCCGGGTCTCAAGTATCTCGAGGTCTGCGCCCGTCACCACGCGACTGGCCAGTTCTTCTTCAATTTCCGCAACAAGTATACACAGTTTGCTGTTCACCGCTCGGGCAGGTACCCTCGCACTATCCAGCAGGTTGTTGATTTCTGCGATGAAATCACTCGCTTCCGCAAGCGTCTTCCTCACATTGACGAGGCTCGTCGTCAGAAGGAGCGCACCGAGCGTGAGGACGCCCTCATCGAGGTCCAGGAGTCCAAGGTATATATCTTCCCTCTTAATCCTGTCCTTTGCGCTTATTCCTTTCGTTTTCAACCATAGCGTCGCAAGTCCAAGAAAGTCAAGTCCCGCACTACTGTTTCCGACGAATCTTCCTCCGACAGTGAGGATGAAGTTTCCAAGGCCGTCGCAGACGAGGACACTGCTATGAACGACGCCCCTCCCCTTAAGGTCGGCTTATTCCGTGTATTTTGCCTTATTCCAGACTTATACACTTAATCTTCCAGATCTTTGGGGACTGAGGACTCGCCCATGGAGCCGCCGTCCAAGGCGTCTGCCACGGAGTCCTCTGCGTCTTCTCAGGCCTCTACCACCGTCGAGCCCATCGACGCCGATGCCTTCTCCAAGGAGATCGAAGAGGTTACTAATCCTTCTACTTTGAAGCTCAAGTTCACCAAGAAGGTAAGGTTCCTTAATCCAGGCGACCTTATTCTTGTTGACTCATGATCTTTCTCAGAGTAAGGACAACCTCCCCAAGGAAAACGTCAAGGTGGACACCGTATGCATCCCTTTTATGTGTACTCCCTCGTATTGACGTCTGGTCCTTTATTACTTCTAGGTCAAGAGTTCCCTCGACAAGACTGCCCTCGAAGAGGCTAGTAAGGTAACTGACCAGCCCCCTCGCAAGCGTGCTCGTGCGCATTCCAATTATGAATACGAGGAAGCTCACTCTGGCCCACAGGGTGCGTTCGTCATCGACTCGGGCGCGCCGGTCTACATTATTGACGGACGCCTAGTCGCTGACCTCTCTGCCAAGCAGCCGGAGAAGCTTACTCCCAAGAAAATCACCGAGACCCTCGACGCTGCCGCTCGCAATATTGCGGCTCAGTCCCGCTTCGAGGTCCCTGACGACGCAATCTGTCGTCAGGAGCGCAACGTTCGCTCTCACATGGCCTACGCCGCCCACCAGTTGTGCTACCATGTTCGTATCCGCGAGCAACTCGAGGCTGAACATCAACGCCTTTTGGACGTCATGAAGGAGCGCAAGCTTAGTCCTATCAACTACGGGACTTCCGAGTAGGTCTGTTCCTCTCTTATTCCCTTATCTATCTCGCTGACTTTTAAGTCAAGGGAATACACCGAACCGCGCGTCCCATGCCAAGAACACGGCCACGCGCCCGTTTCGTGTTCCCACCTCCCTGAGTCCGATGAAGAGGACTTGGGAGATCTTAACACCTATGACTATTGCCTCGAGTTCAGTTCTGCTGCCTATCTTTCCGAATGACTCCCAGAAGTAGATTTCGTCATCACTGTCGATGCTTCCATCTATAGTACTGGCTTCTGAATCACTACCTCTACATCCAACTTGTATCCCACACTCTTTTATAATCCATTCCCCGTGTCTACCCATTGAAACTCCTGGTGTGATCATGTCAAGACTCTAAATTTTCCAGCCTCAAGTACGCTTTCGCGTGGACCGCCTCGGATTTTCAACATCGTATACAGGATCGGGACCTAAAACTTCCTCTTCAGGTTCACTTTCACTCTCATATTCCTCAGATAAGTCTTCTTCCTCGACTTTCTTCCAGTCCGGATTAAGCTTTATCTTATGGAATTGCATATCTTTCCCAAGGTATTCGTCTTGAACATCATCTTCGGCTGCCTAAGGCCTCTAATAATTCTTTAGACGAGTCTATCAAGTCCTCTATCTTTTGTGGCAGTCTGATACTTCTTTCGGGCCTCGTAAGGTACAATTCTGAATTGTGCAATTTTTCCGTGCAACATGGCACCA
This sequence comes from Mycena maculata, assembly GCA_029448575.1. Classification (NCBI taxonomy): domain Eukaryota; kingdom Fungi; phylum Basidiomycota; class Agaricomycetes; order Agaricales; family Mycenaceae; genus Mycena; species Mycena maculata. The sequence continues at coordinate 651 of JARJLG010000260.1, read as the reverse complement.
TTCATTTCACAACATAGGTATGATCCCCCTTTAGTCCGTCGAACTACAACCATTGGCCCTAGATATCTCGGGTCCATTTTTGTGTTCAAGGATTTTTCAACCTTGGTATTCCGTACAAGTACCAACGCGCCAGGTTGAAAGTTGAAATCCTTAATCGTGTGTTCATGAACCCTTTGATACCTCCGCGCTGCAGCTAGTTTCTCTGTAGAAACTCTGCTTCGCATCTCATCCACATGTTGAATATGCTTGGCTAAGGCTTTTGCCCTTAATCCAATCAGTTCAGCCGTCGATATGATGGTATCTGGGTATTCCACCAGCCAAGTGGCTTCCTCAATGTCCAACGGGATTGTCGGATGTGCGCCTGTTACCGCAAAGTAAGGGGTACATCCCAACCCTCGTCTTGTCGTTATTCTATCAGCCCATATTACTTGGGGTAAGAACCAGTACCACTTCCTGGTATCTCCACCTGTAGCTTTGTACATTGCCTGTCTCATATCCCAATGGCCTCTTTCTACCGGTCCATTGGCTTTCGAATTATAAGGAGAAATCCTTATTCCAGAGATACCATACTTGGACTGGAGCCATGCAAGTGCAGCTAGGAATTGCCCTGCATTGTCTGTGACGATCTCTGCTGGACAACCCCATCTACAG
>JARJLG010000259.1:0-128567 GCA_029448575.1 Mycena maculata | reverse complement strand
AATGGTTCTGGGTGTTTACAACGGTTGTTACTCGTTGCGCAACAGGTGGGGTCTGACTAGGTGTAGTCAAAGGGGAAACTGGCTCTTCAACGGTGTTTGGGGAAATAGGTTCGAGTCTAGATCCACTCGCAGCGTTTTCAGATAGTAACTCCTGATATGCGCCTTGTCTTTGCCTGGTGGCAGATGCAGCTTTTTCTCTGGCTTTATCAGCCGGAGAAGGACGTTTTTCGTGTAGAAGAGGAGGAATAGTTCCTGCTCTTTGTGACGCGCGAGTTTGTCTAGGAGGAGGTTTAACCCAACTGGAGCTGGTTTGTGACCCTGATCCTGAATGAACTTCTTCAGAAGTTCTTTTGTCTTTGCCTTTCCTCGCTGTTATGACGAAGGAGAGACTTGCTTTGAGTTGTAATAACTCGGGACTTTGTGCAGGGTGTTATGAATAACAATGCAGGGACAACTTTCTTGCTAGCTTGGTTGGTCCAAAGAAACTTTGGGATCCGACGTTCGATTCGAGCAATTTAAGCTATCTACCCCTCGCGGTGGGCTCCAGATGAAAACGCTAACTCTCAGGTATGTGTGAATGCGAAATGCGAAATGCTAATGCAGCAGAGCTATGAACTCTAAACCACACACAACACACAACACTATCAACAACTAACCCCTCAATAGAGAGAGTCAGAGTGCAAGTTCGGGGGTGTAAGTCAAGTATTAGACTTGATAGCAGCTGGTTTCTCGGTCGATCGCTTAGTTAACTAAGGGTCGCTCGCGCTTTTTGCAAGGTTTGACTGGTCAAGTCAAGTTGTATTGGACAAGTAACGTCTAGGACGTCAAGGAGACAGTATAGGGTAGGTTTTAAGACCGTTAAGTCTGCGCTTTTGTGTCTTTCGACGGTTTCAGTGTTCTGTTCAGTGTTCTGGGTCTGTTTGCCGTGTTCTGACTATTGCCGTGTTCTATCAATTGCCGTGTTCTGATTCTGAGTCTGGTATACGATTCGTTCAAAGCAATCTAACCTCCATGGCTATCAGAGCGACGGTTCCAGTGGCTGACACAACGTGTACAGCGCCCCTGGGTGTGCTAGCTTGCCCTCTCCTTCTGCTGCCCTTTTATACTACTGCCCTATGGTTTTACATCACGATGATTACTGTACAATGTCCGTTGGTTCGCGGCACCCAAGTTCTAATCCCTGGCTCCTGATTGGTCGTGTCTTGTTGAGACATATGGTAGACATGTGGTGTTTGACACGACACATGTGATTGCTGATTAAGTGGATAGAAAGTGTCTTCTTCGTCTGTAGCCTCTAGTCCCGGGCCTGAATAGTCTTGAAGCTTCTGCACAACTCTTCTACCTTCCCAATGATACCCCATAGTCCCTGGTTCGGTTTGGTGGTTCATCCACAATATCGCAATCTCTCTCTCTCTCTCTGATTTATCCTCGCGGCTAAACGGCTGTATCATGTCCTACTGTTCAAGTCATCCCCAGACTCCGTCTGGACCCAATGCGTGATCAAACGCGTCCTCAGTTTTGGGTAAAACAGGTCTAAATAGTCTTGTCGTGAATAATTGGGTTCTTCCCACTGTTGCCTGCCAGCAATTGGTATCTCGACCTCACGACCTCTTTGGTATGCTGTTTGTGTCCTAGCAAGCAGCCTTAGGCCTTGTATGTCATAGTTTCTCTGCCACCATCGTCAAGTTTCCTTAGTTAACTAAGATATCTGGTGGCCCCATTTGTGAAGGTACCGGTAGAAGTCCTCGTTAACCTCGTAGCTTGTGCTAATAGACTGAACCACTCAGTCAGAGTGCCCTGATGGTCCCTCAGTGCGTGTTGACACGCTGAATCGTGCAAAATCGCAAAATTCATGTGTACTTGGTTTCACGGCTTATCAACGCTTCAAAAAAAAACCGCCTTTCCTGACCGCACGACGTTGCGCAGAACCTGTCACGATGTAGAGCAGCCAGTAGGGCCTGATCGGGTCACTGGGCTGGGCCAACCTGCTCTGCCAAAAATTAGCCAGATGGCTTCTTGAGGCTGTGTTCCAGTTGGTTTCGCTCAAGCATGATTCGGCCTCTGTCACCGTGGTCTAGATCACGATGATCAAACTGGGCCCAGCATTGTGTCCCCTGCCTTCCCGCCTAATGCCGCCCTCCCGCCCACTGCCTGCCCAATCCCGACAGGCCTCACAGTGCGTGCAATACATTTTAGAAAATTTAACTGTTTGAATGTTAATTGTGGCAATGATACAAGGTAGCAGAGCCCAAGAAGCGCTCAAGTTTGGATAGAATTCTGAAGATATTCTACCCATCGGTGTGAGGGACGACGAGCGCAGAGCGTTTGACGATGTCTGAGAGTGTCTGATGGTTGTCAACATCAAACATCGGATGGTATCCGGACCGAGTGACTGATGTGACTAAACCGGGCCTGGTGACCCGATTAGTTTGAAGCCGACGGTCATCGGCTGCATAGCCAGCCAAAAATTATGGGAAGCGCAAGGAATGGGTGTTGGCCGTTGCGAAAGGATTCCAAAGCTGGAAGGACCAAGAGGGGCATGGCCGTCGAAACTACCGTACAAACGGAGAAACATCTGTGAGGGCTAAGTAGTTGGAAGGGGTGACCAGCCCGCAGAGGCATTTATCGACAACATAAACACCAGCATATACCAATCGATATGGGGCATGTTCGAGAAGTTGGGATGGGCATTGCGGCTTCAGTGTTGAAACATATCGCCCAGTCCAGATGCTAAGAAGATGTCCGAGAAACAAACGACGCTCTCTTGACAAAATAACCGTTGATATTCAGGAATGAGAAACACGAAGAGGGAGGCCTCGTAACCTCTTACCACCACCATCTCCTGGCGGTGGTAACGCCGCGAGGCCTCCCCCTGCTGTTGTAGGCGGCAGGGGAGGCTCGAATGGCCTCCCCACCCATGACCATGGGACTCTCAGACCCGAGAGGGCGCAGACCCGCGCCGGCGATGACCACGACACCCAAACACCGACTCCCGTTCCAAACGAAACCGAATACGTGATACGACCAGTAGACGTAAAAGTTGGATATCCGACTCTCCTCCACGACCTGGACACATCGTCATGACCACCAACGCCATTGACGTCGACAGCGCCGGCGCCGCCGACTCGATAAAATGCCCCCAAACCTGACATAATCCAGACACACGTGAAACTAGCCAGTTCCACGAGGTCCCACGGACCCTGAGCCTCACGACGGCCCAACGAGTACTCTCGCCTCTCCGGAGAGGGCCATCCTGCCCGGCCTGTGCACGACTTTCACGCCGCCGCGAGCCAATTCCCCGCAGCCAGACCACCGCCGCAGGTACGACGCCGACGTCGACTACTACCGACCTCGTAGGCGCCCCCACCCCGAATGCCGCGGCCACCCGCCGCACACATCACGGAGCACCCACCCGCGCCGAGCACGACACAGGAGCAGGCCCCACCCGATGAGGCACCGCAACGGCGGACGCCGTAGGCAACAGTGTTAATGCCCAGGCCTACCGCACAAGACGCGACCATGGCCGACAGGGTGGAACCACATGGTCGACCAAGGCATTACCGAGATGGCCCTCGACGCCGCACCCGCGGACAACGCCCCACCCACGCACGCATGACCCCAACGTCCCGTCCCTCACACCGAGGGCCGCCGCCTCGCTCGCGCCCTGGTTACCCCTTCGTCTTCACGAACCAGTGACCAGCCGAAGCACATGGGCAGCCGCGTCCAACTCGCCTCCCCGACGTTACCCGGGTTAGCTGGATATAGAAATATGTATATCCTCATTGATGTTGCGCTTGACCTCTCTCACTCTCAAATACGCCCACAAATACTTACAGATTGTACAGTACACATAATAGAATCCCCTTGCCGCACCATGTCCGACCTCACATAAGGGAAACAAAGAACACAGACGGACCAAGACGCATGAGAGAGATAAACCATGCTCACTACTAACCCTTTTGCTTCGTTTACAGGTATCTCCTCAAACCCCTCCCGCAAACGGTCGAGCCTGGATTTTGGTCTGGAAGAAGACGTGCCTCAACACGCAACCCCTAGCCCGTGGATTTACTGACCAGGTGCAAGCCCTGGGACAGGTAACGGAGGAGGGATACGCGCGCGGACGTGGGACCACCTCACGGTGAGCCCGCAGAAACGACGCCGCTCAGTGGGGCCTTTTTAGGTCGGGATCCACTAGCCAGCAGTCCTGGTAGGCCCCGTTCGAACCATGCGCGCCCCAAGAAGCCCAGAAGCGGATGGGGCTAATCCCTTTAAAACATGTAGGAAAGACCAACCGAACCGTGGCTGGATTCGGGAGGTTCCTCAAGATTGGCGGCAACTTATATAAATTTAAATGAACACAATTTTAACGGTGCTTACAACAACGGTACAGGCTTAGTTCGGTTCGCGGCTGGAAGGGGCGAGAGCTCCGCCACCGGCTCTCGTACCTCAAATGAAGGCCGTATGACTGGAGGGGACGGTGTGGACGGTCGACCTGAGACGAGTCGGGATGGCCACGCTCCCGCCACGAGCACCCATCCCCGACACGTCAATGACGGACGACCAACCACACCTTGGGATGGCTCTGCCGTCCCGAACAGTGCTCGAAGCACTCAGGCGCAGACCAACGCGCAGCAGGCGACCATACCTGCAGCTGACCATGGCCCATCTCACGAAGACGAGATAAACCCCGTGAGAAGGGGGAGCGCGGAGCGCGCAGGGGGCCCAGACAGTGGCTACCAAGGTGGAGAGACACCAACGGGAGAGACCGTCCCAACAGCCCCGGACAATGGGCGAACCACAGCAGGTGGAACACACCACAACAGAACAGAAATCCCAGTCCGCTCAGTTGAAGAGCTGCAACGGGAATGGGACGAGACCCGTCCACAACCCCCGCCCACGATCCCAGGAGAAGTGGACGGAGACGGCGTAAGGATACGCACAACGGAAGAGCTGCAACGAGAGTGGGATGAAACCCGACCGAACCCCCCGCCCCCGCTGGCACCCGGAGCCGCTCCTCCTCCCGTGCCTAGGGTATATCCTGGGCCCGCAGTACCTATGACTGGACAGGGTAAGAAAAAGACGAAGGCATCAATAAAGATTGCAGCACTGAACATAAAAGGACACGGAAATACAAATGTGCACCACCAAGATAATAAATGGTACGAGATCTGGCAGATAATGAGAGAGCAGGGAACGGGAGTACTCGTCACCGTAGAATCCCACATGAATGATGAAAGGGCCACCGACATCGAACACCTGTTCGGACGCAAAATTCGACTTGAATTCTCAAAAGACCCAGAAACTGCAAACGCTAAAGGGGTAGCTTTTGTAATCAGCAAAGACAAGGTCAAGATGGAGGGGATACGAACCCGCGAGATCATCCCCGGACGCGCAATGATCCTGGAGCTGCAAAAACACGACAACACGCCACTATCCGTACTGGGAGTATACGCACCAAACCGCACAAGTGAGAACACTGCGTTCTGGAAATCGATAGGGACCTACTATGAAACACACCCGAACATCCGCCAACCCGACTTCATGGGGGGAGACACGAACATTGTGGAATCGGCAATAGACCGATTACCGTCGCACACCAATCCAGAAAGCGCGGTATCTGCGCTTGATGATCTAAAGACCCAACTTAGCCTTGTCGATGGGTGGCGCGAAACGCACCCCACCACCCGAGCGTACACCTACCTACAATCCCAGACGGGATCGCAGTCACGCCTCTACCGTTGGTACGTAAAGAGAGGGATTTTTGAACATACCTACGAATGGGAGATTAAGACAGTAGGGATAGAAACAGACCACCGCATGGTAACCGTGAGACTTGCATGTGAGAACACACCCGCGATGGGTTACGGGCGCTGGATAGTACCTGCGCACGTCATAAAACACAAGGGTTTTGCAACCTACACAACAGAAAAGGGGATAGCGCTCAATCAGAAGCTACAAGACATAGCTGCGAACCCACTCACCAGAACGGCCGACTACAACCCACAGACGTTGTGGGCGGAATTCAAAATTGACATGCTGGAAAAAGCACGGGAAATCTCCAAGATCCTGGTACCAAAAATGGACAAGGAGATTGCCGCAACCGAATTAAAGATCGAAGAGATACTGAACGATGACGACCTAGACACCGAGGAACAGAAACTTTCCGCAGCAGTCCTGACCGAAAAACTCATACGACTTGAGCAGAAAAAACACCGGACATCGCGCCAAACAGCGAAGAATAGGAACTTCCTTGAAGGAGAAATCATAGGGCGCTACTGGTCCCTCCTGAATAAGCCCGTGAAACCCAAGGAAATGATACAGCGCCTAAAAATCGAGTCCCCAGAACCAGAAGAAGGCGAACCGGAGCCCCCCCAACTTTACGAGACCGATTCAAGGAAAATGGCCAAGATAGCCGGGAATCACCACAATAGGATCCAATTCGATAGGCGCGACACGCCACCAGAGGTGAGGGAAGAAACAACCAAGAGAGTCCTTGAGAGAACATCCCGTAAAGTCACGGAAGAACAAAAAGACGAACTGAAGGCCAAACTGACCCGCGAGGATGTCAAATATGCGTTGAAAATGTCAAAGAACTACAAAGCCCCGGGACTAGATGGTGCAACGTATGAGCTGTGGAAGACCCTTGATGCCCGATTTGACTCCGCGCAAAACATAGACAAACCAGGCTTTGACATCCTGGATGCTCTACTATCAGTTTACAACGACATACAGACGAACGGCATGGAAACTGGCACAAGCTTCGCTGAAAGCTGGATGTGCCCATTATACAAGAAAAATGACCGCTCAGACATAGCGAACTACCGGCCCATATCCCTGCTAAACACGGACTACAAAATATTCACGAAAGCACTGTCAATAAAGCTGGCCCGAATTGCACCGTGCCTTATACACACGGACCAGGCAGGCTTCATCCCGGGAAGACATATATACGACCAAATCTATCTGACAAAAAGAATCATCGAATGGGCCGCTCTGGAAGCGGACATGGACCGCAACGGTGTCATCGTGGCCCTAGACCAAGAAAAAGCCTATGATAAAATTGAGCACGACTACCTGTGGAAAGCACTTGCCAGCTACAACATCCCCGAAGAATTCATAAACACAGTTAAGGCACTGTACAGTGACGCCTGGACGGTGGTCATGGTAAATGGAGAACGCAGCTTCCCGTTCAGAGTCAGACGAGGAGTGCGCCAGGGAGACCCGCTATCCTGCCTCCTATTCAACCTCGCCATTGAGCCGCTAGCAGAAGCACTGCGCCAATCAGAACTCCGAGGATTCAAAATCTCGGATGACAAGGAGAAATTGATTGCCACGCTCTTCGCAGACGACACAGTAGTCTACCTGGACTCCACCGACGACTACGGAGTACTCCTAGAAATACTGGAAGAGTGGTGCATTGCATCTGGTGCAAAGTTCAACATCAGCAAAACCGAAATGATACCAATCGGGAAAATCGAATACCGTGACCGAGTCCGCGCAAACCGATTCATTAATGGCCTTAATGGTACACCGATACCGGAACATATCAAAATCGCCGCCGAAACAGAAGCGATCCGCACCCTAGGAGCATGGGTCGGAAACAACGTAAATCAGGTTGACACCTGGGCGAGGACTTTAGAAAAAATAGATGCGAATTTAGAACGTTGGGAGATGGACCACCCGACGATGGAAGGCAGACGCCTCATCGTCCTGATGGTAGTAGGCGGAATGACCCAGTACTTGACCAAGGTCCAGGGCATGCCCCCGGAAATTGAGGAGAGACTCGAAAAGAGAGTCCGTAAGTTCCTCTGGAATGACAAAGCAAATGTCACAATTAATAAGGAAACCGTGTACGCACCAATAGACCTTGGAGGCCGAAACCTCCTGGACATTGTGGCCCGCAACGAAGCCATTACGGTCACCTGGCTAAAATCGTACCTGAGCTTCCAGGATGATCGGCCGTTATGGGCTTTTGTAGCTGATGAGATCTTCGCAAAACACGGACGCGCGGGCGACCAGGCAATTGAAGAAGCTATGAGGGTCAACATGTACCTGCAAAAATGGTGGGTCTCGAGAACCGCGCCAATCGCGCCAGACCTAAAGAAAATGATCAGAATTGCAGAGAAATATAATGTACAAATGGAAGCACTCGCCATCTCCCGTGAAGCGCAGAGAGAGGCACCGATCTGGTACCACGAAAAATCAAGGGCCGACAGCCGCCTCTTCAACTCCGGGAAATCAGTCAAATGCCTCAGAGAAAAGCATGAAGTACACACCGTAGGAGATGCGGAGGTTCTAGCACGGAAAACAAAAACAGCAAGGCACACAGCTCGAAAGGACTGCCACTGCGTGGCGTGCAACGATGCAAGGGCAACAGTGGGGTGCAACGCACCCTTCGTCTGCTTCAAAAAAGCCCGTGACATGATCGAATCGCTACCACGAAAGTGGAACCCTCTCCGAGCCCAACCCGAAGACCGCGAAGAAGACGACCACCACAACAACAAGAGAGACACTGCAACACACGAAGAGGAAGGAACTGTCACATTCGACCATAGGGTGACGCAAGGGACGCTGCCGGACGCGTTCAGAATCTTCATGGAAACAGACGCATCTGGCACATGGAACCCACCGAACAACGAAATGGATCCTGAACCCAACGAAGCCCCGAACATCGTGTACACAGACGGCTCCGCCCTAGAAAACGGATCAGACAAAGCACGAGCCGGAGCCGGAATATTCTATGGAGAAGATGACGTACGGAACATGGCGATCAAGGTTCCGAAACACCTTAACCCGTCCAACCAAGTAGCAGAAGTCCTCGCAATAAAGGAAGCCGCCGAATACGCGCCAATAGACATACCCCTAACAATATACACGGACTCACGGTATGCACTAGACAGCCTGACAAAAAATCTACCGAAGATTGAGGACGAGGGTTACTCTGCACCCAACGGTGAACTACTACGTACAACGGTGGCACGAATCCGTCAACGGAAAGCGAGGACAAGCCTCAAATGGGTTAAAGGACACTCTGGAAATGCTGGGAACGAGGGAGCTGACAAACTAGCCGACAGAGGAGCACGCAAAAGAAGAGCAGATGAAATAGACATGGACATACCTCCCAATCTCAACATCCTCGGAGCGAAACTGAACAAAATGACGCAATCCCTGGCCTACAAACTCATAAGACAAATGAAAATGAAAAAACCAGCATACCAAGCCGCACTTAGGCGCCACGCTACTGTACGGAACATGACATACGCAAAAAATGCAGCCTCAGATCCGGACGGAAACTTACCTCCCCAAAGCAAAATTTGGAATGCAACACGACACAAGGACTTCGGAAGGAACATTCGATACTTCCTCTGGATGCTGATACATGACGGGTACAAAGTCGGCTACCACTGGAAGGACATGCCGGGCCACGACCACAAGGAGAAATGCCACCGATGCGGTGTCACTGAATCGATGGACCACATACTCACCAAATGCGAGGCGAGAGGACAACAACAAGTGTGGGACCTCGCGAGCGAGGTCTGGAAGCTAAAAACCGGCCAAGAGCTCAGACCCACGCCCGGGGAAATTATGGCATGTGGCGCCATAACGAAGGAAAACGGAGGCGAAACTCGCTTGTACCGTATCCTAGTCTCCGAATCAGCATTCCTTATCTGGTGCCTACGAAATGCAAGGGTGATAAACAACAAGGGGGAGCCGTCCGAGAGGGAAATCCGGAACCGCTGGCTCCGGATAGTGAACAACCGTATCGCATTAGACTGCGCCCTCACTGACTCCGTCAAGTATGGACATAGAGGACTCAAGAAGAGCGTTGTTTGTAAGACATGGTCCAAAGTCTTGCTCAACGAAGACAGACTCCCAGAAGACTGGATGAGGGAGACCGGGGTTTTAGTGGGTATTGGTTGAGCGGAGGCAATGATGGTCCAGTCTTCTGGACCTGAGCCGATGAGGTCGAGCCAAATCCCCACACTCGGTGTCGCGAGTTACTCGGGCACCAGTGTGTTAATGAGCACATCTCCTCGGGCGGTTGATTTTTTTCTGTCAGGCTGGGTTTCAACTGTCCCAAGCCACCAACTAACGGGCGGGGTCGGGACGACTAGGTCGGCTCGATGATTTGAAAGGGTAATTATTACCTGAGTAGATGACGGGGAGTACATAAATACTATCCGGCCTTGCTATCGTTTCGCAAAAAAAAAAAAAAAAGAAGATGTCCGAAAGTGGCGCGGAAAGTGCGGGCCGCGTCGTCCGATCAAAGCGATCAAACTTGAACCCGCCCTGCTCGATGCTGCCGATAAGTAAGCACGAACTCCCGTTCTACTCCTAGTCGCAAACCAATGCCATCCTCGCGTGCACGTCGTGATTGAGTTGAACGGGGTTCAACGAACGAGTTAGCAAGTCGAGACTGTTGGACAGCAAGCACTAACCATGGACCGATGAACACCATTTAATCGCCTGGAGCTGTAATAAATGCTCGTCGGACATCCCGCATCCTCGCTTCCAATTCCCAAAACAATGTGGTGCTGGCTACTCTTTGCATCTCTCGTCCTACGGTGTGCCGCAAGGGTGCATATTCCGTCGTCGAAATCGACCGTGGACGTCAAAGTGATCAATGTCGCCAATTTCACAGCGCCGCTTGCTGGGGCTGTATTTCAACCCGTCCTCCCTGGCCATGAAGTCCTCAGTATACCCATGCATGCATTCCTGGTCGAGCATGGCACCAGTGGCAAGCGCCTTATGTTCGACTTGGGGATGCGAAGCGATCCGCAAAACCTCGCTCCCAGTATCTCTAGTCTTTTTTTTAAAACTGGGGTGTACTCTGCAGCGCCGTTCAAAGATATCACAGAACTCCTGAACGAAGGCGGAATCCCTCTCGACAGCATAGAGACGGTTATCTGGAGGTCAGACTTACGGCGCGCGTTAATTTCCCTCGTTGACATATTCTTCCAGTCATTCCCACTTTGGTCAGCCCTAAGACGCAGATTGAATTCTATTCCTTGACGTATTTTTTTCCCAGACCACATAGGCGATATGTCCAGATTCCCCAACACGACTAACTTGGTGATTGGACCCGGGACCAATCGCAGTCTTTACCCAGAATTCTCGGATGCCGCGCTCCAAGCCAGCGATTTTGCGTATGTGCTACCCCTATCTCCTCGCCCTATATTCAAGTTTCCTAGCGGCCACAAGGTCACCGAACTAGATTTCGATGGTACGAATCTAACGTTGAGCGGATTCCCGGCACTCGACTATTTCGGCGATGGGAGCTTCTATCTGCTAAACACGCCAGGCGTAAGTTCTTTGCCGAACATGCTAACATTAGTGTTAATCCGTCAATAGCATTTAGACGGACATATCACGGCCCTCGCACGGGTGACACCTTCATTCATCGTACTTGGAGCCGATACCTGCCACCACGCTGGCCAGATGCGCCCCCGCCCGGAATTCCAGCACGCGTACCCATGTCCTGCGCACCTCCTCGCGCAAGCTAGGGCCACGGTTTCGACGCAGTATTTTTGGTCCCCCGAGAGCCGCCCAGGTGTCTTCGATATGCGTTCGCGTGCGCAGCCGCTACTCTCTATCGTGGACCGGCCCAACGGCATCGACCAGGATCCCGTCGCGGGGCGTGTATCATTGGACAAAATTACAAACTTTGACGCACATGAAGACTTCTTTGTAGTTTTGGCTCATGATGTGAGCCTGCTCGGCGTGTTACCGTATTTTCCCAAGTCATTGAGCGGATGGAGACACCACGGGATGAAGGAGCATGCTGTGTGGGCATTCTTGGATGAACGGAATCCAGCTTTTCGATTCGGTCCCGTCATGGCTGCTTTTTAGATATCGCTTGTGTAGTGTTTCTCAGTGTGTGTTCTGCCCGTCTGCTAGTACCATCCGATGAAAAAAGTGCTTGCTGTTTGCGTTTTTCATCTTCCCCCCAACTTTGCCCGCGATGGATCGGAACGAGTGGCGGTTACCTGCCGCGGGACGGGACGAACCTAAATCCGGCTCGAGAGCACAGAACTATCTACACGAAGGTATGAAGAGCCACGAAGCTTCCAGTATTACTAGTCATTATTCCGATGGATCTAGAATTTTTGTTAATTTTACAGATAGTTAGGAATACAAGATAATACAATTAGGTCGAGGTGAAAGTAAATACGCCCACCGTGTTGCCAAATCCTGCGAGACTAGTAGACCTCGCTATTAGGAAAGGCGACACACGCGTGAATGGCAGCCGAGGTATCGTGTCCCGAGACGACGCTGAAGACCGTGTGGAGGTAGCGGAGGATGCGGAAGACGTCGATGCCCTCGACAGGGATGGTGCCTCCACGTTCTCCACAAGAACAGCCAACGGCGAGCTCTGGACTTGCGATCCAGACGGGTCGAAGGACCACAACTCCCACCGCTGCATCGTCGCCAAAGTCAATCCCGACTGGGAAGTTCCAGAGACGGGATTTACACTCCCATTCTTCGCCACCGCCGTCGCCCGTGGTTTCCTCCGCACCCCAACGACCCGTCGGTCAGAAACATCCCACCCACCTCTATCACAGACAGTGTCCGCCACGCGCACGATGAAAACGTGCTGCCAAAACGACGGGGTCAAATTGGAGGACGGTCTTGTGGAGTCAAGCGGCCCCAGTAGATCGTAATCATCGCCGGGGATTGGAACGGTTAGCGTCTCCGACGGCCGACGGCCGTTCTCCTTCTCAGACGCCCGCCGCGAGTGCCCGCCGTGCCCCGAGACCGGAAATGGTGGCGGTTCAAAGGCCGCAGCCAGCTTTGCCCGCGGTATGGAGGGCGACGATCCGGGCGAAGGGGCGATGCTGGCCGAGCGAGAACGGCGGCTGAGACTGTCCCACGACGGGACCCTCCTTGGAGGATTAACGTTACACGAGCAACGGCGTCCCTGCTCCGTTAGGTATATCCTGAAGAAATGGACGATATTGTCGACCGAGAATGCGAGGAAGAACCCATCCAACGGGAGCTTTCCACATGAGCGGCAGGTCTCGGAAGGCGCCGGCGAAGTGCGGAGCTGGTTTATTCGCCCGTGTGCTTCGTCCAGAAGATGGATACGCTCGCCGGTGCCGCCGTCCCACATAGAAACAGTTCCCGACTCCGTCGCCGCCACAACCACAAGCCGCGTACTGCCGCCCACTTCGACCAAACACGCATGCGCCTTCGTCACCAGATCCGTGGGGTTCCCTGCGCAGATCGAGTGGTCGGGGAGCACCAATGCCTGCCCACCATGTACCTCCGCCAACTCGAGCGTCCCGTCGTCCATGCAGAAAGCTACAAGAACGTTGTCCGCCTGTGGAACACGTAGCGAGAGCGCCTTGACCAGCGAGGCGCGCTGTGACGGTGCAAAGCAGGTCACACCTGCGTCGACGCCAACGCCCCACTTCGCCGCCATGCCGCTTTCATAGGTGGCGAGTAGCGAAACAGTGGGTTGTCGTTCTGTTGGCGAGCTAGGCTCCGACAGCGGAGGCGTGCGCCGGGTCTCGCGCGCGACAACGGATAAGAACTGCAAGTCCACGACACCAGCGGAGGAATTTGGGAGAGTGTGGAGTGGCAACGGGTGTATGCTGTCTTTTCCGATGCTCCAAACGGCAATAGTGCCTGCTCCAGTTCCCACTGCACAATATCTCCCCTCCTCATCCACAGCAACGCACGTGAGTGTCGACGAGGCGCTCGAGATACTGGCGGATCGCAGAAGTACACTCGTAGCGTCGATCGCGATGTGTGATCGGCTGTGCATTCGCCAGATGATGATCTCGTTCTGCATCCCGATCGACACCACCACCTGCCCATCTTGGCTAGCAGCGATGAGCTCGACATCACTTGCAAACGCCCGGGGGAGGGTAGAAAATGAAATTCGGCCCTCGAAGGCGTTTCCACTCTCTTCCTCGGGCGAGTCTAGATCTGGGCGGTTGCGCTGCGCCTCGAGCAGCTCGGCATCCTTGAGTAGGTACAGCAGCAAGCCATACAGCAAGCTCGTCGTGAGCGTGATGGGCATTACGACGATCTTGAGCGCCCAGTAGACCATGCGGAGTGTGCGGATGGAGGCTTTCGATCGGTGCCCATTATTTGTATCGGTGCGGCCAGAATTCTGGTCGGAGCGGAAAGTAAGGACAATAGGCGCTTCGATACGAAGGTATAGCGTCGTCGTGTCCTTGGGGTTCAATGTTTTCCAGATATTCCAGGCAGGAGAGTCGTTCTGGGGGAGATTGGAGAAGTTCCGGCTGATCGCTGGGTGGTGCAGGAGACTCTCCTCGGGGGGAAGACGGGTATCCGTAGGGTATGTCGTGTAGTATAGGGTCCCGGTGATCGCCAGAAGCTGAGAAAGGTTGAGCGAAACAGAAAGACGCAATGGTGAAGGAACATACCATCAACAAACTAATATTCTTCGTCGCGCGTCCGCGAAGCAGACTTTGCGTCATCAGCACGAGTTTCTCCAAGGGTGTCTTTGCCTTCTTCGAGGCCGCTTCTCTCGTCACCGGAGGTACGGCTGGGGCCAAACTTGGGTTTTGCCGGAGTAGGTCATCCAGCTGGATAATTCACGTTAGCAGGTAGTGTCTGGAATTCGAAAAGACTTACCTCAAGGCGCTGGATGTCGATGGAAAGAACGGCCATGAAGAAGGTGTGTGCCAGGAACCAGTGCGCTACGAGAACGACGATCGCGAAAACACAAAACTGCCGAATAGCACCCGCTGCGAAAAAGGCCATGACACCCAGAATAGAGTTGTATGACACGACCTTGAGAGTGTTCGAAGTGCCCGCATGGCTGAGTCCTTGGGCGATACGTTGCTTGACGGACAGGGTGACGGACGTTTTCCCGACTGCATCGACCTTGAGAGAATACGTATGAGAGAGCGATAGACGGTACAATACGTCGACAGACTAGATTGAACATATTTTCAGCACCGACGAAAACAATCACGATAGGGAGAAGCTCCCTGGAGATATTGCGTCAGCATATGACATGCGAGGGAGAATAACGATTACCAAGGGACCATGGTGACTTTGAAACCGACCAATGCGCACACGCTGACGCTGGTAATGGTACTTACTGCGATCTCGACCAGTGCAGTGAAGGTTACACCTACACGCGAGTGGACTGCGTCCATGCGCCGCATTGACCATGAAACATACACGAAGAAACCGGTATACGCCAGATACAGGAGCGCCGAAATAGCTGTCCATCTTTTGGGAAGTGGTTGACTCTCATACTACAACCTCTTGAATGAATGACTGATTAGTGCGAGAAGATGAGGGTACTGACCTCAAGCGCGATCAAACTTGGTTCCTGCGTCTTCCTACCACTCCGCGGAGCATCCTGGCTTGCCAACTCAACTGCCTTCAACCATGCGAGGTGCTCGGCGGGTTCGAAACAGTCCGAATTGGGGAAAAAGTATGTGAGGGCAAGGAACATCGCAAAGTCAAAATTGGTGCCCGCGACGTGTGGTTCATCGGATCCGCGGCCGGCCAGCACCATTTGCGGGCTGATGTGAATACCAGCGATCGATACGTTACGGTCGATGCTGAGTGTGTCGAGGATGTTGTTGTCATCCAGCAGCGCGTCCGGGTCGTAGTGCCAAAACGCCAGAGGTGATAGAACAAAGCATGTGCCGTCCGCGCGCTTGAGGCACGGTAGCTGAAGCTCGTCTATGCGGCTCTCGAATTTCAAAGTTGACTGAAGGATTTGGTTATTTACGGCGCCGTCGAACGGACTGATAAGAATTCGTTCGACTCGAAGAGTCCCCTCTGCAGGGCAGTGGAGATGGGTCTTTGCCAGAGATAGTGCATCTTCCTGCACGCGTAGGGACTCGTGCCCGGCCCACAAGTTGACGAGGTCCTGCGGGTATTGGGAACGGGTTACGTCGAGTACTGATAGGAACTCGAGGTGTGAGGACGAGTACAAGGCAAGGGCGGGGTAAAAGAGAGAGGTGATAACAACGCAGGACACCAATATAATGCGGATTTGGTGGGTCGCGCAGTGCCTGCAGAACGTTAGTCAGTCTCCTTGAGGACGCATCGGGACGTACAATCCAAATTGCATGAAGAATCGATTCCCGTACATCCGAGCATACTGGAGCAATATGCTGGGACCGTAGACCACCATGGTGGGAGTGAAGTCGAGGACGCAACGTTGCGCAACCCAACCTATACTGTTACGTCGCTTGTGGGATTCTCGAAGCCAAGTGAGGTAAAGGCAAGAACGGGATCAGACAAGCATAAAGATAAGGAGGCCGCTGGCGAGTATGGCGAGCAAGGCACTCCGGGCGTCAGTACCGCGGCAGCTGCTGCTGGTGGATCGGTGCACAAATTTCAAGCGAGCGTAACTGACAGCGGGCCGGAACGCGGAATGATGGTGACTAAGTTCGCCGGACATCCCCAGTAGCACGAAAATTATGGGGGGACGCAGAGCAGGCCGATTTCTTTTTTTTTGGTTGAGGATGGCAACAAAAAAAAATAGTGTAATTGTGACAAGTTGTTCAACCGAATCGAAACGCAGGATTCTGCTCATCAACAAAACCCCACACAGCATCCTCCTTGATTCCCTCCGCTCTCCATGCGCTCAACGACGCAGGAAAATACGGCAGCACGCCCACCAGACTCGTATCATGCGCGACAATCACGAAAACGTCCTCGTCCGCATCGAAGCCCGCGACCTTGTCGAGGGATACGCGCGAGGTGACCGGGTCCGTGTCAGCCGAGTTGGGGAGGTCCGGGATCGACAGCGGGGGCTGCGCCCGCGAGAGCATATCAAAGTCGCCTGCACTGCTGTCCGGGGACCAGAAATAATTCGTCGACACCGCGGTCTTGGATTCGGCAAGGAGGTGCGCCGGGCACGGGTATGCGCGCTGGAATCGCGGACGGGGCCGCAGATGGCCGGCGTGGTGGCAGGTGTCGCCGCCAAGCACGATAAACGAGGTGGGCGTAACCCGAGCGAGTGCCGACATGTGTCCCGGCAAATGCTGTTAACGGATGGTTAACACTAGTGTTAGCTTGCTAGGTGAAGGGCTCACGCCAGGTGTGTCCAGCAGATAGAAGCTCCCGTCGCCAAAGTAGTCGACGGCGGGCAGCCCACTGAACATTAAACTTGTGTCATTGAAATTTATTTCCGTGACGTTGTGGCCACTAACAGACGTGAATATAGGATTGCGAGAGGGGAGCAGAACATACGCAAAATCGCTGGCTTGTAGTGCACCGTCTGGGAACTCTGGATAAAGGCTGCGATTGGTTCCGGACCCAATCACCAGGTTGGTAGTGTTGGGGAATTTGGACATATCGCCTATGTGGTCTGCGGAAAAAAATATGTCAAGGACCAGAATTCAATCTGCGTCTTAGAACTGACCAAAGTGAGAATGACTGGAAGAATATGTCAATGAGGGAAATGTAACACGAGCCGTAAGTCTGACCTCCAAATAACCGTCTCTATGCTGTCGAGAGGGATTCCGCCTTCCTCCAGGAGCTCTGTGATATCTTTGAACGGCGCCGCAGAGTACACCCCAGTTTTAAAAAGACTAGAGATACTGGGAGCGAGGTTCAGCGGATCGATGCGTATTCCCAAGTCGAACATAAAGTGTTTTTGGGTGGCGGTATGCTCAACCAGGAATGCGTGAAGAGGGAGTGTAATCGTTTCATATCCCGGGAGAACAGGTTGAAGGAGGACCCCGGGCAGAGTGGCTGTAAGATTCGCCACATTGAACGCCTTGACATCTACGGTCGAGTTCGACCATGGAATTCCCAAGAGGCTGGCCGTACACTGTAGGACGAACAAGGCCAGGAATACCCAGGGTGCCATGGTCGCAAGACCGTTGCCAAACGCGAGTATTTATGTCGAGGTAAGCGCCTAACCGGGGATCCAAGCTTTCAGTTTGAGTGGTCGTCGGAAAAAGGTGGGTCGCGTTAGTAATTACTGTATAATATTACTATCCCCTAGGCTCCGCCCGCACTACCCCTTGAACATTTTTCAGGTGTCGACGTCCTCCGGCACCGAATCTTCCCAGTCTAAAGACAGATAGACGCAATTCTATAAAGAGAATGGTGTCAGCGCTCGTTGCTGCCCAATCTTGCGGCTCTTCATGTTAGTCGACCTTGGAGGAAGCCGCTCCCACAGGAATTATGGCATTGAGGATAACTCGGTAGCCTAGGCACCAACGCTTGAGCATGTATGCGGCTTGGTAGGAATTGTTGTGGAGAAGGGAAAGATATTTATAGACGGGTACAGGATAATCAATAATAACTTTTGAATCCATCATTCTGCGTCCACTGAATGAAACAATCCAAGGTACAAGGATAAAAAGTAACATGGAGATGTTACAGCAAGCAGATCAATTTCAATGGCTAAGCAAGGCTAATATTCTCATATAATCATCACGGACGCTCTGGAACGTCTCTTCCAACTTATCCAGCCGCTCCTGCTTCTCCAGCTGCGCCAATATTTCCTGCGGCGAGGCATGAGGACGAAACGGTACCTTCGAGAAAATGAAAAGGCTTACAAAGTTAAATCGATACAGCCGCTCCTTGACCTGGAGACGGTACGCCCGCATGGCACGGCCGTCGGTAGGGTCCAGTCGGAGCAGGATGAGCATTTCGACCAGGCGATGGAATTGGCGCTGGAAAGAAAGAAAAATCACTTTAGCCGCGAAAGGTCGAAGCAGAATCTGAAAGTTATCCATACCCCGGCGATTTTGAGGTCTTTTCGCCATTTTTCTACCCAGGGTTTCTCGGCTGGCGGGCCCATCTTGCCCTTGGCGGTCACCGTCGCGGCTCCACCCCGGCCGCTGCGCCCGCCCTTGCCGATCCCACCAGCGCGCCCGCCGCCGTGTGACACGGACTCGCCACCGAAGCCTTCCTCCATGAAGCGTTGGTGCGAGAGCAGCATCAGGAGGTCGTTCTTGTCCCGCAGATCTTCGAACGCCTCCGCAGGATCTTCGACGGTGAGCTCAGCGACGTTGGGCTGGGACAGCACGTATTGGTAAAGTGAGGTGTAGAGTTCCGCTGAGGTCGGTGAGTGAACAGAGTCGGCTGGCACTGTGGGCTACTCACAGCCGTGGCCAAAGCGCTGGTACGGCGGTAATATGACGAATTGACTTTGGAAGAGGGGGATATATGAAAGCAGCCAAGGGGAGGGGTATGTACGTACCTCAGACGCAAACGGACTCTCTCCGGGAAGCAGTAGAAGGGATACAGCGATGAATATCCCACGAAATGGTACGTCGTAACATTCGGGGTCGATCTCCGTTTCCGTTTCTCGTAGCTGTGAATGAGTATAAGGACAATGTCAACTCAGAGGATATTAGGGCACATACAGAACGACAAACTCCCATGTATCTTCCTCCTCGTTGATGTAAGAGCCAGCTTCGATGTAAAGCAATATGAAAAGCTGCATTCGTCGATGGAGCTCCCGGAAACCTGGAGAATTCCATGTAGCCTAATAAAAGATAATTTAGGAAACAAAGACGCGTGTAAAAGGGTACTTACATGGTACACCTCGAAAACGACCGCGTCCTCGCTTTCGGGGTCCAGATTTTGAGGTTCAGCAACACCCTTTCCCTTGGGTCCCTTCGCATGTTGCGCAGGTCGTGTGTAGGTATGAATCATCTGTCCGGGTGGTCTGAATGTCGTGGCATCTTCCTCGACGCGTGCAAGGAAAGCCTTTTCGTCTTTATAATAATCTGGAGAGAAAATGTGAGCCCCGAAACACCGTGGAGCCATTTGGGTTTGAGCCACCTGGGGGCATGAAACCTGTAAGGATTCCTGCAACGTCGTCGACGGTGGAGGATGACGCCAGTTTCTTGCTGTGCTTCACGTCAAGAAACTGGACGAGCGACCCGGACGCGAATCTCAGCTGAATAACGCGTTGAAATTGTGGATCGAAAGGAAAAGCAACGAACACACGTCAATGACAAGATCGTTGTACCCGTATATCTTCTCATCCTCTCCAAAAATCTGCAAGGTGGACAAAGCGGGTCGGTCAGCGCTCCAGGTACGAAGAGTATAGGCTTACGGGATACGTGAAACGAGGGCGAAATCCAGTGTACGATTCTTCGTCTCCCAAGGCCTGTTCGTCTTCAGTCGCTCGGACTGGAATACAGCGAAGAGAAGGCCGTAGACTGTTAGAGAGGCTGCAGAAACGTGGGAATTCTCACCTAGAGAAAGATTTAGAGCTTCATTCGCGTCGGAAGTCCATTCAGCCATCTGGGTCGCGAGAACTGCCACTGAGAGTTGAGAAAGGCAATTGGACGCGCTGATTGGCCTTGTTGAGTTCTAAGGCCTACGACCCCTCGGCTGACTCGATCGATCTCCATAAATTCTTACCAGCACTGACTCGTCTCTATGGCTTTTGCACCTTCATCTGTCCCCGAGGAAATGACTTCAAATCCTACTGCACCTGCGACCCTTGCGTCCCTCACGGAGGACTTGGCTGCAGTTTCTCTTGCCGAGTACGCGATCCGGTCACGGTGGATTTCCAGACCTCGTACTTATTGCCTTCTAGTGCTTCCTCTTCAGATGTCACAACCACTGCGGCGCCTACCGTTCCTACAACTGAAGTCAACGCCTCGTCACACGACCAAGTCGTTACTCCCTGGGACGTGCAAGGATCTGTGTCCACAGACGGAAAACAGCAAGCGATCGATTACGACAAACTCATAGAGCAGTTTGGGACGCGGAGAGTAGACACCGCTCTTTTGGAGCGCTTTGAGAAACTCACGGGACATAAACCCCATGTGTTCCTCCGACGGGGAATGTTCTTTTCGCATCGGCATGTAGTGGTCGTCCATGTAATAAAATTAATCAATTCATGCCCATCATCATTCAGGGAGTTTGACAAAATCCTCGACCGCTACGAACAAGGAAAGCCCTTTTTCCTGTACACTGGACGGGGTCCCAGTAGTGACAGCATGCATCTCGGCCACATGGTGCCGTTTGTCTTCACAAAGTGAGTTTTCACGACTCTCTCATTTCTATCAAGCCGTTAAATATTTAAAGATGGTTGCAGGACGTCTTCGAAGTTCCATTGGTCGTCCAGCTCACCGGCAAGTGTGCTTGAGAAATACCATTCACGCCGCTGACCCCGATCTCAGATGATGAAAAATTCCTGTTCAAGCACGAGCTCAAAGTTGAGCAGACGAAAGCGTTCGCCAGGCAAAATGCGCGCGACATTATCGCAGTTGGATTCAATCTGGAAAGAACCTTCATTTTCAGCGACTACGCGTACCTGGGAGGTGCTTTCTACGAGAACGTTTCCAAGATATCTCGCCAAATAACGTACAGCCAGGCCAAGGCCACGTTCGGGTTCACCGATTCGTGAGTTCGCACATTCATGATGATAAAGGCAAAATTTCATCCGAGATACTTCAGAGATAACATCGGGAAGATCCACTTTGCGGCAATCCAAGCCGCACCGTCCTTCTCCAACTCTTTCCCGCAGATCTTCGGGTCGGTGTCCAACATCCCGTGCCTGATCCCCTGCGCCATCGACCAGGACCCGTACTTCCGCCTCACGCGTGACGTGGCGCAGAAGCTCAAGTACCCCAAACCCACCCTCCTGCACGCCAAGTTCTTCCCCGCGTTGCAAGGCCCGCAGACGAAAATGAGCGCCAGCGACCCGAACAGCAGTATCTACATGAACGACAAGGCCGCGCAGATCAAGAACAAGGTCAACAGGCACGGCTTCTCTGGTGGAAAGGAGACGGAAGAGGAACACAGACGGCTTGGCGGGGACACGGAGGTGGACGTTAGCTATCAATATTTGACCTTCTTCTTAGACGATGATGAGGAGCTGGAAAGACTCGGCGTGGTGCGCTTCCTCCATCTGTTCTCCAATTTAATGCCTGATGTACGCTGCCTAGGAATACCGCGCCGGGAGATTGTTGACCGGGGAGCTGAAGGGCAAGTGCATCGACCTTCTGCAGAAATTTGTCGGCGATTTCCAAGAGGTGTCTAATTCCGCCGTCTTTCTTGCATTCGTTTACTGACTGGTGTACGAAAGCGGAAATCCAAAGTCACCGAGGCCGACATTGATGCGTTTATGGACTCAAATCGGAAGATCAACCCTACATTCGGGAGGAGCGCTCAGCCTCCCGCTTAACTTAAACTAGGAATGAAAACCAAATGTAATTGATCAATGTGCTGGCTCTTGGTCAATCTCGAGAGCAGCCTACACGATGCACTTATCGAGAGGTTCGCGGTACATCAATGGCCAGGTCATCGTCGTAGATACCATCGCAACAAGTTTTTGCACACTGGCGAAAATGAGGCACCGGCGTGGATGAAAGAAACTAATAATGGTTCGGACCGTGGCTCCCAATTTGCGAAGTCGGCGCTCATCACCGAGCTTTGCTGGGTGTAGGACTCGCGCATTCGGCCCTGTCATCTGGGTGAAACAGGACAAGATTATATTCCGTCTTGACCCGCTATAAAGTTGTCGTTCAGGTCCGTCCCGATTTTCGTAAAGAAGAGAGAAATCATGCAGTACCGATAATGTGTTTACCTAGGCTTCGTGGTTAACTCTGAAGGCAAAAATTTAAGGTTAAAAATCGAACCAAGTCCCATCGAGGAATTTTGAAGCGGCTTGGAGGATAGTCGATCCTAGCTCAGACGAGTACTCTCCAGGATTCGCCGGTGATTCGTTCAGACTCTCCCGCAGATCCGTTGAACTGGACGTCGTACGTTCGCTTTTTGTCAGTCTGCACAATAATAATCTCATTTGTCCGAGGCGACATACATTGCGTACGTTGGAGTCATCCCGATTTCAGTAACATCTCATTCTGCTCTATTCAAATCATTTGTCTGCGCGTTTTCCCATTTCTATGGTCACCAATTGCCTGGCGCAATCGTCGACCCGTCTATATATGCCCTTGGGGGAGCATTTTGTCATTCATATAGCACGTTGCTGGTGACGAGGGCCTTCCAGTCAATATTCATCGCGTCTGCCCAGTCTCTGGGTGGATCAACTGTCAGTGACTTCTTTTATGCCCATGGAAAAGGTCGCAAAATGGGAGTATGGGGTGATTGAACAAATTCAAACTGTTCAACTTGCTGTTCAACACGTGATTCATGTTGAAATTTATTCCCAGTCTTCCTTGTCACCATTGGGCTGAGCTTAGGGCCCATAATGTGAGCCCGTCCTCGATCGACACGTAGCGTCGACCACTATCATACTCCTCAGCGTCGGATATATGGTCCAAGACAAAGACAAGGGATGGCACTCCGCGTTTTATTTGCTTGCTGTCATTCATCATGCTTTATTCTTCGCGCATTTATTTTTCACACCAGAAACCCTGTACAGAAGCTCTCAGAGCAACGAATACGATGAGAAGGAGGTCATAGAGTGCACTGGATGGCATCAATATTTCATGTTCAAAATCTTTGACAAAAGGCCCATCTCTCTCAAGGAAGCTCACCGTGGTGCTCCGGCCTTGTGTCGCTCTCCCAGCTCTCGCATACTCGATCAAATTTTCGTATACCAACGTCCTGATGTTGCGCCAGCTTTCCGGACTCTCCTATGGCATGAATCTCAGAAAATCGAACAGACCATCATGATTCCTCAGGTGAAAAGAACCACTGCCGGCTCTCGAGGTCGTATACTTACTGGAGAATATATTTCAGCTTTTCGGCGAGAAGTTTCAACTCGCACCGGGACAACTGAGTCTCCAGTTCGTCTCTCTCCTCATCGGGGGGGGGGGGTCCTCGGGGAGCAAATCGCTTGCTACGGCAGCGATGTACTGGTAACCTGGCGGAGACTGCGTGCTGGTGGTCGTAGGGTTCTCGAGTTTCGGGATGCTTTGGCGCCGCCTGTTTCTTACTTGCCATCCTCAGAGCAATCAGTGAGCGTTCTGGTTCGATTTGCATCGGGCTGCAAACAAACGATCGTTTTAGTCTGGGGTGTACAGCTGCAGAATGGCGTCGTAGGCAAATGGAACGTCACACCGGTATGTTGCAAATCTATGGCGGGATTTACACCGTTTATGGATACGCCCCCGAAATCAGGACATTGGATCCACCATCGCGATCTTCGGCCAGCAGCTGGTGACTACCGTCTGCGTTACCTACGCCATGGAATCGTACGCGGACGAACAGCGGACGCATCGGCATTTATCGCGTTCGGGAGCCAGCTCTACGCATTTGTGAGAATCTTGGTTCGAATTTCTTCACCAATCCTCACTGGAAGTTGCAGACTGCACCGTTCTATTTCCCAATCGCATACGAATCCTTCGGAGAAACCAAGGCGTCGGGGCTCTTTGCGGGTTTAATTGGTGTAGGGATGCTACTTGTGATAGGATGCAACGTTTGGGGTTCGACTTGTAGGAGCAGGAGGGCAGATTGACCTTAGGCCAGGTTTCTTATTGGATCGTTTTTCACCGTTCAATTTTTCGGACGTCGACAATTCAAATGCTCTTTAATTAATTAGTGCACACAATTGCTCATCCTCTAAGTGGATTCTAAAGCTTCACTGGTCTTTCCCCCCATTCTCGCGGTCCAGTCGAACAAGCCATCCTCGGCATTCCGCTTCCAAGCGTCGAGAGCTTGCAGTGCCACTTCCCCCCAGTTGAAGCTATCATGTTCCGCGGGAGCGCTGGGTCCGTCCACGAAAATGATGAGGTCCCTGGACTCAGGCCTGATGAAACCATACTCGATCCCGTTGTTGATGAGTTTGCGGAGAGGTTCGAAGAAGGAAAGGACGTTGAGGAGGACGACAGCTCCATGTATCATTTGGTTGAAATTAAATTATGCGAGAGAGGTGTGCGCAACTTACGTTTGTTGTGAATGCCGATCTGCGTCCATGTGGTTACCTCCATGACCTGTAGGCAGAAGGTGAGTCGAGCTCGGACAATTGATTCGGAAGAATGCCACTTCTTCAAATGTTCCAAATCCTCCTGGCAACCCAAAAAACCCCGCGACTCTCCTCGCCATCTCTACCTTTCGCTCATGCATCGAGTCGACGACGACGTGCTCGATCTACATAAAGCAAGCCTCCATCTCGGTTGCTAAATTCGACGACGAAAACACCAGGCATTACATACCTTTTCGCGGCCGGCCTCATTCAGGTCTACAGTAACTTTTGAGTCTACTTTGGCCGATTCCCCGCCGGCAGAGACCATGGCGAACGGCACGATGCCAGTAACCTTGCCGCCGCGTTCGAGCACTGCGCCGGAGACGACCCCCATAATACCTTTGTTGCCCCCGCCGTACACGAGGGGTCGGTTTGCAGCGGCGATGGCATGCCCGAGTGCTGTGTATTAAATCGAGTTAATTTCAGATTCTTGAGAGATAGAGGACAGACATGTTGCGGCGGAAG
Source organism: Mycena maculata (assembly GCA_029448575.1). Lineage (NCBI taxonomy): Eukaryota > Fungi > Basidiomycota > Agaricomycetes > Agaricales > Mycenaceae > Mycena > Mycena maculata. The sequence continues at coordinate 103,246 of JARJLG010000259.1, read as the reverse complement.
TGAAAACCTTTTCTGTGCCAAGCGAGGAGCCGCAGTATACGGCGACGGCGTTCGAAGCGGGCGCCATTTGATTCAAATAATGAACGAGAGAGAAAGAGGCAGATGTGAGTCACGGCCCTTTTATGAGTGACGCGGTTTTTATCGATGAGTCAAGGCAAGCGTTCTCCGAAGGATGGAGTTCCGATTCTCCGAGGAACGCGTGCTACATAAATTGACGTCGGCTATTTGGAAGTCAGAAGACCGGATCGGAAAGCAGCGATAAACAACCGCTTCGTTCCGAGAAAGGAGATTATAGAAAAAGGAGGAAGAAACATTTTTAAAAAGAGGAAAAAGATGGGGAACAGCTGAACTTGAATGGGCGTGCAACTACTCTTTGGTTTTCGCCACCCATTTCAGAACCGTCCGAATTACAACAGTGACCGCATACCACACGTTGCCCCTTCCTCCTCCCTGAAATCGAAAGGGAAGTTCCAAAATGCCATCTAACGCAGGTAGGATGTAATCACCGTATGGGCTGATAAAGCTTCGCGGCCATCCCGAATGATGTAGTTCGTTCGCCTCGAAGGATGCAAGCCGAATGGCTGAATGTTAAAACAAGCGAGGTAGGAGCAAACCTTAATGCACGAGAGAGTGACTGCATGCATCTGCGAATGGGCTAAATATATTTACCACGACATCAATTCCGGCAAAGTACAGGGTCTTGTTGGCTTCTAGAAGCGCACCTTATAGCATAACACAATTCTCAGTTCCGTTCAAACGGAGAAGAGAGAGCGGACGAAATCAGAGGAACGACTAGGCTGCGTCAAGGACAGAGAGCGTAAAAGTCTTTTTAGCTGCATCTGACTGGACTCGATGGTCGCCCCATTGAAATGAGTCTAAGAGTATCCGGAGAATGCCCGCAGGCCGCAGGATTTGGATGTCACCGTGGAGGTGCGTGGCGCCGGATCACCGCAGCCCGCCAGTTACGCAGCACGGTGAACTACGCAACTGAACTACGGAGCGGCTCAGACGGCGGTGATCCCCAAATCGGATTTGGCCTCGGTGGCTCCTAGTCGAGGACCGCGCCCTGAAGCTTGGAGACGAGACGTTCGTTATGACAAGTGTTTCTGCACTACGATACCCAAGTAGACTTGAAGCTCCAATTGAGCTCCAGATGGGAAGTGTTTCGATGAATGTGGTATTTGGTCAAGTTGATTTCCGAAGCCGACCACGCAGCGCAGTTATCTGCACTCTTTCATCTACCACCTAGACCTCATGGCGACAGGACCCTCAGGACTCGGCTTAGAGATAGTCTCAACTATCAACAAACTCCAGGATGTCTTCACAACTGTCGGCTCAAGCGCTGCCCAGATAGACCTTCCCCAAATATGCGTACTTGGCAGTCAGAGTAGCGGCAAGAGTAGTGTTCTCGAGGTTAAATCGTCCCCCTCCTCTGTGGATAACCACCCAACCTAATCACTTACAGAACATTGTCGGGCGAGATTTCCTGCCTCGTGGTGCAGGCATTGTGACGCGGCGACCGCTCGTGTGTCCTTTGCAGTGCCGCCGTTGACCGCAGTGGCTGATTCACACCCTTAGGTTCTTCAACTAATCAATAGACCGGCGGGAAAACCACCGGCCAATGGTGCCAGTGCGTCTTTCTTCTTCTTGGACAAGCGCAGCAACTGACAATGTTTTAGAAGCTGAAATCAATGGTGCCGAAAAGACCGACAAGCACGCCAACCAGGACGAGTGGGGCGAGTTCCTCCATCTCCCCAACGAGAAGTTCTACGACTTCAACAAGATTCGGGACGAAATCGTCCGCGACACTGAAGCCAAAACTGGCCGCAACGCAGGCATTTCCCCGCAGCCTATCAATCTGCGCATTCACTCGCCGAATGTCCTAACACTGACGCTGGTCGATTTACCCGGTCTGACGAAAGTCCCGGTAGGCGACCAGCCACGCGACATCGAGAAGCAGATCCGGGATATGCTCATGAAGTACATCTCCAAACCTGCGTGTATCATTCTCGCTGTCACTGCAGCCAACCAGGACTTGGCTAACTCCGAAGGGCTGAAAATGGCGCGTGAGGTAGATCCTGAGGGGACGCGGACCATTGGTGTTTTGACCAAGGTCGATCTGATGTGGGTATCTTGGTGTTCCACTTGTGCTTGCCACTGAATGCCTTTGTAGGGATGCAGGGACAGATGTGGTGGATATCCTCGCGGGGCGCATCATTCCCATGCGGCTGGGTTATGTGCCCGTGGTGAACCGAGGTCAGCGCGACATCGATTCAAACCGACCAATCAGCTACGCCCTCGAGAAGGAGCGTGAATTCTTCGACAACCACCCTTCTTACCGCGGCAAGGCGCAATATTGCGGAACGCCTTTCCTCGCACACAAACTCAACACGGTGGGTGCAGTATGTCCGCGGGTGGCACTGTTTCTCAAGGACTTTCTAGATCCTCAAACTGCACATCAAAAACACACTCCCTGACATCAAAGCCCGCATTACCCAACAGCTCCAGAGATTCACGGCCGAGCTGCAGTCATTGGGCGGGCCCCTCGGCGACCACAACGCGGCGAACGTGGTGCTCTCCATCATTACCGATTTCACGTCGGAATTCCGGACTGTGATTGACGGCAACACGAACGATTTGTCGCTGAACGAGCTGTCCGGAGGAGCGCGGATCAGTTTCGTCTTCCACGAGCTGTTCAATAATGGGATCAAGAACATCGATCCCTTCGACCAGGTCAAGGACGGCGACATCCGCACCATTCTGTACAATTCCTCTGTGAGCCTCTCCGCGCGTCTTTGTGAACCCGAGCTGACGGGGTCGTGCAGGGTTCGACACCCGCACTTTTCGTCGGGACGTCGGCATTTGAGGTTATTGTGAAGCAGCAGATCTTGCGGCTGGAAGAGCCGAGTCTGAAGTGCTGCCAGTTGGTATATGACGAGCTCATCCGGATCCTCGGGCAACTCCTTACCAAGATCGTGAGTCCATCGAGTCCTTTCGTACTGGAGCGCTATTGAGCGCCGCCACAGCAAGCATTCCGGCGGTATCCTGCGCTGCGGGAGCGGTTCAACTCGGTCGTCGTCAATTTCTTCAAGAGCTCGATGGCACCGACGACGAAGCTGGTCTCGGATATGGTGGCGTACGCTGTTTTACTTCAAGCGTCCATTTTATCGCGCTGACGGCGCATGTAGGATGCAGGCGTGCTACGTCAACACCACGCACCCAGACTTTATCAACGGTCACAAGGTGCGCCTTCTAGACTATGCTGTGTGCGTGTGCTGACACGCTGTGGAGGCCCTGGCGATCGTGAACGACCGCATGAACGCGTCGCGGCCGCCGCCGCCCGCGGCGGACCCCAAGAGCGGGAAGCTCGCGCCGGGACAGATCAACAACAACCGTGATCTGGACGTGGAGGCGAAGAAGGAGGAGCCGAGCTTCTTTGGGTCGTTCTTTGCGCCTAAGAAGGGTGGCGCGACGAAGGCGAACGGGCGGGCGACGCCGTCGACGATGGAGGCGCCGCCTGCGGTGATCAAGCCGCAGGCTGCCCTTAATGAGCGCGAGACGATGGAGACCGAGGTCATCAGTGCGTCGCCCCCTTCCCTCTCTCCTGCCCGTGTTAATTGCGACCTCTTCTCATAGAACTGCTGATCCACTCGTACTTCAACATCGTGAAGCGCGAGATGATCGACATGGTGCCCAAGGCTATCTCGCTGACGCTCGTGTCGCACTCGACGAAGAACCTGCAGCAGGAGCTGTTGCAAGAGCTATACAAGCCCGAGGTGCTCGACGACCTGCTCAAGGAGAGTGAGCAGATCGTGCACCGGAGGAAGGAGGTCACGAGCATGGTGGCGGCGCTGAATAAGGCGGAGGAGTGAGTCGCTTCTTCCTCTTTCCTTTCCCTGCCTTTCCTCCCTGCTTCCTTTCCCTCCATTCCGAGTAAACAAAGACTGACTGCCCTACAGGATCGTCGCGGGTGTCTAATGACTGGTTTCGCATCGTCTTTTTATTTTTGGATTTGTGGATTCTATACTACCCTTTCAATTCTTTACCTTCCTTTTTGCGTCAAACCATTATGCATAGTAGTTTCATAATTATTTTTGACGACTGGACGACGTGAATGGTGGTTGTGCATGTATCTAAACGGTCTTATTTTTTTCTGTTCCTGTACTCCTCTGGGCTCACTGAATAGACTGGCTGTTATCCCAACCGAGTTGGATTCACAAACTCGTGTACAGGACGAGCCCTTGCCTCGTGCACTGCCTTTCATGACATCCCGTTCCAGGAACCCTGTCTCATGACTAGATGAAATGATGAACGCCCCTCCGCATCTCGTCCTCGCCAGTCGTTCAGGATCACTATTAGGCCGGCCCTGAACCTACGGGTTGACGGGTTGGAGAGGCCCTCATTGAAGGAGCACGACGGGGGAAGATGTGCCTGTGATGAGAGGAGGTAGAGGAGGCGGATGTCCCAACAAGGCCGCTTTATGTGTGCCATGGCGGTGGCTGACGATGAAGTGAAGGACGAGAGACTGACTCGACGTTGGCGCAGCGAAGCTGACAAGCCCATAGGCTAGGCCGATGACAAGACCATCGGTGGCTGACGGGCATGGCTGCGGTGGTTGACGTGTAGAACGGGAAAAGGGGTCTTTATCTTGAGTATGGCGGCGGCTGACGACAGAGTTGTGGGGAGGGCATGCAATTCTGCCTGAGATTAGTCCTCCTCGTAAGCCTTTATGTGCTCGTGCTCGTCTTTGTAGCGCGAAGAATGTCTCCCCACGACCTCACTGAGGCTCACGACAATAGTGAACAAAACCATTGTATTGTTCAATGCTGTATATACTATACGTGCTATGTATCTTGTGTTGAGTGTATGTGTGTATTGGATGGATGGTAGGGTGTGGAATGATGGAATATGCGCATGTCAAGACCAGAGAAAAAGTCGAAAAAGGGAAATGATAATAAGTAACAGCGGGCAAGGGGTGCGTGCACTACGTTCTACGCCTTCCCGGTGATGTGATGCGGATGCGGAGAATGCTTTTGGTCATGGCTTGCGGAACTCGCAGAGCACGGTATATATCTGGTTGAACGCGGTGTAGATCTCCTCGCGGATCTGAGACGAACGAGGAGGTCAGCACCAGCGAACAAACGACGATGGAACCGATGGGCCCAGAGGGGCGGCGCGGACATCACGTCCGCGCCGTACGTGCGCCCACGCCGCGGCGGCTGCGACGTATGGGAACGACAAAAGGAAGATACATACCTTGGCGCCCGTCAGCACGATCTTGCCCGACACGAAGATCAGGAGCACGACTTTGGGCTTGATCATGCGGTATATGAGACCGGGGAACAGCTGCGGCGGGTTAGTAATCGCGTCGTGAGAAGGATGAGGGTGACGCACCTCGGGCTCGTAGCTACTGAACTGCCCGTGGCTGTACGCAAGTCCCTCCAAGCGAATGGGGAACTTGACGTCGCAGCTGCCGACGATGTTCTGGATTTTGAATTCCGAGAACTTTGCCTCGAAGCCGAGCTTCTGGACAATGCGGGCGTACTTGCGGGACGCGAGGCGCGAGTCGTCCTCGGACTTTGCGCCGGTAACGACCATCTTGCCAGAGGCGAAGATGAGGGCGGTCGTCTTGGGGTCACGGATGCGCATGATGACGGCTGCAAAACGCTAATAACACGCGAAACGAAACAGTTCGACGTGCCATGACATCAGAAGCAGTGTACGGTACCAACCTTGGGATTGTACTCTGCGTTCCGTGCGTGCAGGGCGATGGTTTTGAGGTCGAGGCGGCAGTCGAGGTTGACGGTGGCGACGATGTTTTGGAGGGTGGGGACAATGCCCTCGACGGCGGTGATGTGCTGCTGCTCAAGGGTGAGGGGGATGGGGGTCGACGGCACGGGTGGTGTGGATGGCCCTGCGACGGCGTTTGCGTTCGTCGGAGGAGGGGGTGACTGCGACTTTGAAGGCTGCTGGTACGGGTTCGACAAAGGCGAGGGCCCGGGCAGTGCCAAGGCATTCTGGGGCTGGTATGGGTTGCCACCAGGGAGTGCAAGACCATTCTGCTGCTGCTGCTGCTGGTACTGGCTAGGACGGCCGAAGGTAACTTGGCGAGCAGGAAGGGCAAAAGACATATTCTGTGTTGTGATTTGTTTATCGGGGATAAAAGATGGGAACGGTTGGAATCGCCGGCCTTATATACCCCAAACTGTGGCTGTGCTCTGTTTGGCTTTGATAAATGAGTCAGTAGCGGAGTTTGATCTTCTCTCTTTCTTCCATTCCATTCCATCACCCCATTGTTTTGGCTGCACGATTGTCTGCCCTCGTCCTTGCCTCCTCAACGCTCCTCAACCTCACAGTAAACCCTCGACATCCTTGCTACCGTTCCGACCAGAAATACTGCGCTACCCCCTGGCAACCGATATCGCGCCAGCACACAACATAGCAACCCTTGTTCTCCGTCTCTCTTTCTTTCTTCCTGGGACTTGACGCACACCGGAACTTACATATCCGACATTCGCGGCTATAATACGAGGCCGCGCTGCGGAGTTCGACACACTTCTATTAGACGCCCCCACGATGCCCGGCTAAACGTTCTCCCACGATCGCGACGTGGCGCTTTGGCCGCCGCAACAACCGCCCTTGTTCCATGGGCGCTGGTGTTATGTCCCGGGTTCGATGTATCGTTCTGTTCATCATATCTCTATCAAGTTTTACATTGTCATTTGTATACAATTCAAGATAATCAAGAAATGCGTCTCGAATGCTGTGAAGTATCGCCTCTTTAGAGTCGGGCGTCAGACGTGTATATCGTGGGTCTTTCCAGAAAGCTGAGTTCTTGTTCGTCTTGGCGTTCAAAATCCGTGTCGAAACAATGTATCAGTTGAGATGACGAAGTACGAACAGAATCCCCGCCATCTGGGGGCTCGATTTGTCGGTGACAACCTCCACCCATGAAGCCACACCATCATCATCATTCCGTTGTGTTATGGGGATAGCCTCATTCAAGGGCGGGAGGGTCGGGTTGAATTTCCCACTGGCAGCGAGTTCATACCAAGAGTAGTGGGGAGACGATGAAGTCGTGGAACCAGGGAAAGAAGCCAGACAAAAACTTTGTCGCCCACGCAGCGTAGTATTCACTACCTGGCGAGTCTTTGGGAATATCGGAGCCCTCATTGGAGCCCTCATCGGTATCGGAGTCCTGGGACCCAGGTTGACGTTCGGTGGTGGGACATTAAAGGTCGCGTCGTCACGTGACTATAGTCACGGAAGAATGAAATTTCGCCAAAGGACTCCGGAGTAGTCTCTCGTAGACAGACGCTTCAACAAGAATCACTTCGTACCAGCTTTTGACTTTTCGCCCCAGTCACGTGCATCCAAAAGAAGAAATTCGCGTGCCATGTTTGCTGCACGACCGTAAACGGAACCAATGTGACTGTTGTCACTTACCATTGTCCTTTCCTCCTACCACGATGGCTCCCGATGCCCCACTTCACCTCTTCCCGCCGTCCCCGACCACATCCAGCTCCTGGACCATCTAGCTATCCCGTCGCCACCTCCACGACGCCACGACCGTCAACAAACCTCATGTCAATCGCCACGTGTGCCGTGCACGACGCGTCGCTTCCCGACACCAGCTGTCTCGCACGGCGCGCACGTCCCATTTTGGTGATTGGATGACGACCCGGTGGATAATTTGCATGCCACCTTGCCGAGTGGTTTTGGCCGCGTAGGGGTAGGTAAGTTTGGAGTCTGCCCCAGTTTGCCACCTATCCTTTCGTGCGTAGATAGATCATTTCAACACGTAAGGACCTGCCACGTCTCACGCTCGTGGGTTTCTTTGCGTATTTCCCTTACCTCCTGCCATCCTTACTTGGCTGCTCGGCCCAATCTTGTATACACTTCAGAAAATGAATATTGAACCCATTTACTATAAGAATTTGACTTACGGCAGACATCTGAATTCCTTGTAAATCTATTGCAGTTGCCACTTCGTACCGTGGCACACGGACTTGGAAGGCGCGACGCGACGCGCCAGACACGAGACTGTCACAATTCCGCCGTCGGCCGGAACAATTTACTGCATTGGGCTCAAAAACCAAACACAACACGCGAATTGCCTTATTGGGAACACGTGACTGGGGCGAAAAGTCGCTCAGTTTAGTGTTGCCGTCGGTGTGAGCTCACACCGATTTGCAACTCGGCTCGGCCATCGAGTTGATGGACTCGATCATCCGAGTCGAGGCGAGTTACAGACCGGTCTAAGACGAGTTGTGACAAATTGTTGCCATCATTTTCCCATCCGCCAATTGTAAAGCACGTGCTGGGCTATTATACTAGCATTTTGTGAAGCCGGACCATCCCAGCCCCATCGAAAAAATCAAGAAGCAAGGAAATTTGATATGATTGTGTCTCAAATATACCTTACCGTTCGGTGGTCCTTTATACACGTTGAACATAATTAAAAGACCGTCGTGAAGCCATATGACGGGTCCATGTATTATATATCTTCGGAATATGAATTTAGTCGTTGTCAAATAATATGGAAAGCTCCTAGGTGTCATTATATGACATAGGGTTGTCCTATGGACCACCAAGGCTCTCCTCCGAGGTCTTTTGGAGGGCGTGCTTCCCAATTGGGCATCGTGGGACTGATGGGATCACCAACTCGACTCAACTCGATCAAAACTCGCCTCGCCTCGCTTGATCGAGTTGAGACTAGTTGGCCACACTGTCTCAGCTCAACTCAATCTGCGGCAACACTAGCTCAGTTTGTTGAAGTCTGTTGGTTACCGCGGGGTCTTGATCGCCGTAGAATCTTATTACGTAAACTTTTCCCAGTAAAAAACGCCCGCCACCAACATACCTCTCTTTTCTGACTAGGTTACCTCCTCAGAAGATATGTTCAACCTATTGATTGATTGTGCCCCCTTCCAAGTTTTTTGTGAGGTGCCATGGAGCCCGAGTGGAATACTTTATGTGCGTCGGCCGACAGATCACGGGATTATCGGAGGTTCCTCAAAAGCAGTATTCATGCTTACTTTTCGAAATTCTGAAGAGACAGAATGTACAGGAATGGATGTGAGACCCAATCTGTGTATTCAATTTATGCAATGACTCGTCGGCTTTGACCTACCGCTCAAGCGGAAATTCAAAGTCCGATGTTTATGTAATAAGATTCTACCGCAATCAAGACCCCGCGGTAACAACAAGACTAACTCCGGAGGCAGCCGGGTACATACTGATGGTGAAAGAAAAAACGAAAAAGTTGAATGAGCGAGAAGAGCCAACCGCATACTTCATCTGCTACATCGCACTAAATATCATCTTCCGGGCCATCCTCAATCATCTTCGCATACTCCTCATAGCTCGCAAACGTCGGCAGCGACCGCAGCTTCTTCCGCCGCTGCCCAGATGACTCCTCCCTCTTCCTTTTTCCGTTCTTGTTCTTGTCCCCCTCCCCTCTGATCCCACCCCACTCCTCCTCTTCCTCCCCTTCCCCTTCATCACCCGACCCGTCATACTCAATAAGCCCCGCAGGGAACCCATCGAGGGGTACGAGATCCTCGTTGTCCGACCCCTCCGCCAGCGACAGCGCGTCGTTGCTGTCCTCGTCGTCCTCGTCCTCGAGGTCGGACGGCACCTCGTCGCTGCTCTCCTCCATGAGGTCCAGATCCTCGTCGCCCGCCGCGCGCGGCATGCTCGCCTGCATCGCCTTCCACACCTCGCCCTCCCCGAGCTCGCTGTCCTCCTCGTCAAACTCCGACGCGTCCCCGTCCCCGTCCCCGGCCTTCTTCACCTCGTCGCCCGTCAGATCCATGTCCTCCCCGCTCTCGTCATCATCTCCCCCGTCCGAGTCCGCATCCACACCTTCATCGTCAGACTCAGACCCGTCATCATCCCCCTTCTTCCTCCGCTCCGCCTTCGCAGACTTTGCCTTCTCTTTCTCGCTCTTCCTCGAAAAGAACTTGTGGAAGAAGACCTAACACCCCACCCGCGTCAACTCCAGTCCACATTCAACCTCACGTAACGAAACCAAAAAACGCACCTGATCTACCGGCACATCCCCCTCCCTTCTCCTCAAAAAACCGACCTCATTAACGCGCTCCTCCATCCCCCCCATCTCGCCCTTCATCAGTTTCACCCCGCCCCCCTCCAGCCCGCTCGCCGCCGGCTGCATTGCGCTCGCGCCCTTCCCCTTCCCAAGCACCACATTGCTGTTGCTGTTCGCACTCGCCTTGACCTTCTTCGGGTTCTTGTACACGAACCGGTCGAGGAAGTGCGAAATGGTGTTGAGGGAGAGGTCGGCGCTTGCGGTGAGCGGTTGGCCGGAGAGCAGCTGCCGCGCGTGGAGGGAGATGGCGGGGTGGTAGTGGTGTAGCAGGGGTGTCTTTTCAAAAAATTAGGTTTTTTGTGAAAAGAAAAAATAGAGGCCGAGTAAGAGGTGCGTACCAGCTCCCAGAGCGGCGACGCCGACGCGTGCGCGTATTGGGGGTCGCGTTTCCGCGGGTCGTAGCTCTCGCCCTCTGCGGGCTCCGCACGCGCGTCGTTCAGCATGCTCCGCAGACCCGGTATACTGCTGAAGAGCTACACGGCGATGAGTACCTTAACGTTCATCAACGCACCAATACGCACCTCGCCCAGCAGGAACAGCCCCCCCGCGATGAACTCCGTCGCCCCGCTCCCGCCGCTCACGAGCATCTGCACAAACCGGCGCACGATCGCCTTGACGCGCTCCCCGTCCTTATTGCTCGCGTCCGCCTTGAGCGACTTGAACAGCAAGTTGAGGTACATCGCCTGCTTCGACGACGTCGCGAGGCGGTTGTCGTGCAGCGACGCGTAGAGCGTGCGGTAATAGCGGTCTGTGATCGAGGCCGATGTCGCTGTTGACGACGACGAGGACGGGGCGGAGGCCAGAGGGGCGCTGAGGGAGGCGGAGATCTGCTGGATGAGCACAAGCGCTTGGAGGGAGATGTTGAAGGTCGACGTGTGCGTGATGAGGAACAGGGTGTCGATGTGTTTGTTGAGACTATGATTGAATGAAAGGAGGGATAGAGAGGGAAAGCATGCATGCTTACCCGACGTCCCCTGCCTCGATCTTCGCAAACGGAAGCGCTCGGTTCACTCCAGTCAAGATGGCGGAAATGAGCTTGGAATGGGCGTCTTCCACCTCCGCAAACCCTGCGGCACCCTTAACCTCCGTAATTTTACCTTTGCCCTTCCCCTTGCCCTTCCCGGCGTCCCGTACGCGCCCACCCTTATCCGTCTTGACCTCCGCCCCTGTCCCCGTCCCCTCGGCATCCCCGTCATCGCCCTCCGCATCCGGCACGTGTCCCTCCCCCAGCAGCTCCTTGAACAGCTCGAAGTACACGTCGATGAGCTGCAGCGCGACGTCCCGGTCCCCGGGCGAGAGGACGATCTGGTTGAACGTGATCGTCGCGTAGTACCGCGCGTGCACATTCCCGGTCGTCTTCTTCTCTTCCGGCTCGGGCCTGGGCTTGGGCTTTGGGTCGTCGGTGAAGCGGATGTGTTTGTTGACGGTGGGGGCGGGGGCGGGGGCAGGAGCGGGCGGGCGGAGGACGAGGGCGATGATTTCGCGCACGATTACGGCTTTCATAGATGGGTGGGATTGCAGGAGTTGGAGGAGGTGGTGTGAGGCGCGGGAGCAGATGGATTTTTCGGTGTCACCCTGTATTGACGTGCTCAATGTCGGCACACAACAGAGGAATGGCAGAAAACGCACCAGCTTGTTCACGAGGAGACGCAGGAGATTCTGCTCTTGTTCCGGCTTGTCTCGAAGCAGGGTGAATATCAGGGTGAGTGCTTGTGTCCGTACGTAGGGGAGAGGATCAAGGGACAGCGTCTGAAAATGGAAATGAAAGAGTGCCGATACGATTGCAACACATCGTACCTCTAGGATCTGAAGGATGGAGAAGAAGTACTTCTTCAGCCAGTCTTCAAAGTACCACAACAGAAGGTGCTGATCAGTCACCGACGGGTGCGAAAGCGGCTGGTCTCGCATGTATCTAGCGAACATGAGAAAAAACGCATTGGTCTGAAGCAGAACTTACTTGAGCTTCCGATCAGGCGCACCTCCACCAACCCACCAATCGACCACACATCGCAATGCCTTGAGACTCTCTTCACGCCCACCCTTTCCCTTTCCCCGCTCCGCCATCCCCTTCAACGTTTCCAGTGCCTTGGTATTATGCAGAGGGCTGCTCTGGACTAGGAGAGTCAGCGCGCTGAGCCTGTCGGAAAGCGTCCCGGACTGGATGATCTTGGACAGGAAATTGGCCTCGGATGCGGAAGAGTTGGACGACGAAGACGTCTGGAAGGTATAGATGTCCGTCGTGTGCAGATCGGAGGCGCGGGTAGTGAATGAAGCCAGTTGCATCGCAGACACTGCAGGCAAAGAGCTCGACGAAGCCCCCAGCGGTGTCGCGGACAGGTACCACTGCGAGGTGGGTGGAAGGATGAAATGGGACTTGGGGTTGAGTGTGACCTTGGTCGGGAGTTGGACTCTGGGTTCCTCGGCCACGGTCGCCGGGGCTTTTACGTCCGCTTGCGTATCAGATTTACGAGGCCCCTTGTTTTTGTCTTTCGGCGCCTTGGCGTCAACCGCAGGAGCCACCGATGTTGCCTTCGCGTTCACGCGCGCTTTCTTTTTTGGTGAAGAATCTTTTGGAGTCCCTGGCTTGGGCACGGGCTTTTTGGCCTTTTTAAACGCTTTGATGGACTTTGCAGTCGAGGGACCCTCCTCAAGATCGTCCTGTCCGCCCAAATTCAATCCCTTCAGAAATTGCGAGACATCTTTCGACAGGGTGGGCTAGAAAACAGTCCCAGGTGAGTCGGGCATGACCAAAAGTGAGATATATACGTGCATCCGCATCCCCTGAACCAGATGTAGGTTCTTTGGTGTTTTTGACGAGGTCATAGTCTGCTTTCGTTCCGCCAAGAGCAAGAACCTGTTCCTGCAAAAGGGCGTCGCCCGATCGCGATTTCTTGGACGATTTTTGTTTCCCCGAGGATGTAGAGGTGGCTGGGCCAGAGGCCGAGCCTTTTTCTTTCCGCACACGGACCATCGAAATTTTGTCCAAGAAGATGTTTGTTCCTATTTCGGTCAAACTATATTGCTGTAATGACCCACTTTCTTGTGAACTTTTGGATCATCATCTTCGTGTAACTCTGGCTTGCTCGTTTATCTGCACTCAACTTGGCCGAACCGACCACACACCCGTTCTTGAGCACTCGGTATCAATACGGAGACCATGGCACCATTCGCTACCATTCGGTATGGCCGAGCGCGTACCTGATCTTTGCATCTAATACTATCCGTGAGCAAATCCGTCTCCAAGAGAATGAGTGCTCATATTTTTCGCCTTTAGAATTAAATAGAGTGTACAAATCCAACCATTGGCCAGCCTCTGGATCACACAAGTGCTGTTCAAGTGTGAACGATACGAGTCCTCTGCTACGTGAACGGCGTATTGTCTGCCGTATTCCGAAAACCGGTCACAATTGACATTTCAAGTTTACTCATTTCTCAGGGAAGAGCGACTTTGTCCACATTCAGACTCCGACGTCGACTGGCCATTCAATCGCCGACTTCATCTCGACTTTGTCAAAGCGAAACGGAGGTCGAAACGCCACACAAGCGGCGCTCAAGCGGCCAGCGCCGGGTTCCATAACAACTACAACTAGCCGAGATCTACTAGGCCGCCCTTCCGTGGGTATTTAAACCGCGTGTATGTTCGTTCCTACTCTCTACTCTCATGGCAAACACTCGCGAACGCAAAGTCTGGTTTATAACTGGCAAGTCTACTCTCGTACCCTGCATCGGCCAGCGAATGACTTCCGTCTTAAGGCGCCGCCTCTGGCTTCGGTCGGTGTTTGGTTGACTCGGTCATTGCACGGGGGGACCGTGTCATCGCTACTTCTCGATCTCTGGAGAGCCTCAAACCCCTCGAAGGAACGAACGACGATATTCGACTCTTGCAGCTGGATGTAACGGATGGACCTGAAATCATCAAAGCCAAAATGGTGGAGGCAGTCACTTTCTTTGGGGGCCTCGATGTCATTGTGAACAATGCCGGGGCTAATTATCTAGGAATTACGGAAGAAGGAGGGTCAGTGCCGATCTCGACTCTCCAAAGCCGTCGCTTACTTATCTGCCACAGATCTGCGTTCCTTCGGAAACAATTCGATGTCTGCTTGTTTGGGGTGGGTCCTTGTTGCTCGATATCTGATAATTTATACCGTATGAAAGGTCATGGATGTAACTGCTGCTGCTCTCCCATACCTGCGAGCTCAGAAATCGGGCACTGTGGTTATCATTGGAAGTCGATCTGCATGGGTAGCGGAAGCATTTCCAGTGAGTCACCTGTCACTTCTTCCCATGGTTTCTAAAAGCAGCTATTATCAGGGACTAGGTACCCCATCTGCCCATTGCTGACGGCTCTGCTGACGTTCCGCGGTAGCGTCGTATGCGAGTTCAAAAGCAGCCGTACATGCGCTTGCTGAAGGCTTTAGTGGCGAACTAGCGCATCTCAATATCCGGGTGTTGCTCGTCGAACCTAGTGCGTTCCGAACAGGGATGATCAACGCACCAGGCATGCTGGACGGCCTGACGCGTAAAGATGGATTTGCGGACTACGACAAGCCACGAAACGCGTTGTTGAATTTTTTCAAAACTGTCCCGCCCCCGCCAGGCGATCCAGTCAAGGCCATGGAAGCGGTTGTAGACGTAGTTAAAGGGGAGGGCGTCGCGGCCGGACGGCCATGGCCGACTTATTTGGTCCTTGGGAGGGACGCGGAGAAGGCGATTTTGGCCAAGACCGATAAATTGAGAATGCATCTCGAGGAGTGGACCGATGTGGTGAGGGGAGTAGAATTCGAATAGATGCAGGATAGATTTTCTTCAGTCATAGATGCGTCAATTACCCCTTTGGCGCGTGTGTATCAGCATTTGACAAGTTGAAGCAACTGCCTGACCCCAGGACGTCCCGCCCTTGCAACTAGCGCTACATATGTATTATACAGACAGCGAGTGCAGATAACTTGGCAAGTAAGTACCAAGAGGCTCGAATCTCGAATCACACAAGAGCCCACCAAGGGTTCAAGCAAAGCAACAAACACAAGGTATAAGTGGACGCGGGTATACAGCCTACGCTGGCAAAACAAGAACCGTGAGGAGTCATCAGTGAACAGCTACGTCGTCGTCTTGACGCTATTGAGCCGCACAACGAGGGGCAGGAGCGATACGTTCTCGCTCGACGCGTAGAATTGCACGCAGTTGAGATAAACCTGGAGCAAAGTCAAAATCAGAAATGCGTATACGTATAAGAGGACGGGTCGCTCGCCTTGAACCTGAAACCGCACATTTGTCAGAGGTGAAAGGGTGGAAATGATGGGGGACGAACCAGTGGTTAAAATTCGTCTCGAACTTGCCGAGAAAGTCCCACCGCTTCGCCATGGCCTGATCGCCCTCCGAGGTCTCGGACGCGGCGATCGCTTGGTTCGCGGACTTCGTGAACGACGACGTGTACAGCGCGAACGTTGAGCACGTTACGATGAGCCGCGAGTACGCCTTTATCCCCGCGTTAGATATCTAACGCCAATATCACAAAGATCGCGGAAAACGCACCCGGAGGAGCTTCGAGCTCGTCAGCATGCACTCCTTGAGGCACGTATCCAGAAAGTCGACGTGGTCGCGCAGGAGCTGGTCCACGGTCGTCACCTTGGCGAGCTTCCCCTCGAGCGCGCGCCAGTTCGGTTCGAGCACCTCGAACGTCGCGAACGCGAGGATCTGCTGCACGAACGAGAGCATGCGCGCCCGGAGCAGGAACACGCGCCGCCGCCAGCGCTCGAGCTCCGGGTGGTGCGGCATCGGCGTGCGCCACGGTGCCGTCTTTTGCTCGATCCACATCGCCGAGAGCGACTGCTCGACGTGCTTGAGGTGCAGCAGGAACCGGAAGAGCAGCTGATACCGCAGGATGGTCTTGCGGGAGATGACGAGCGAGAGCGGGAACTTGACCGTGTAGTCGAGCGCCAGTGCATCGATGGCTATACAATGCATCCCTGAGATGATTAAGATACGAATGACCAAGAAACAAACCTAGCATGGGCTTCTTGTCGTCCTTCTCCTTCTCCTTCTTCTGCTCCTCCTGTTGTACCTCGGGCTCGCCCTCCTCGCCACCGATGACACCGCTAACGTTGACGACGTTCAGCAGCCATTCATACAACCCGCTGCCAGCCATCGTGACTTTGACGTCTTCCCTGAACAGCATGTCCTCTCCCTGCGAGTCCGTGTTGAGCGCAAGGTCCAGCAGGCTCTGGAGCTTGACGATCGACGCGGATTTGGCGGACTTGCGGAGCTCCGCGTGGGAGAGGTCGAGCATGTGGGTCAGGAAAGACGACTGGGACAGGAAGAAGTACCGCTTCAGGGACGAGAGCCGCGGGATGAGCTGCTGGTCCCGTAGTAGCAGCTGCAAAAGCGTCCGGTTCGCGTGGGTGTACGCGTCTTCCAGAAATACGTAGAACCTGCTGTGGCATGAGTTTATGATACTCAAATTGCGGCAAGACTAACTTTTCGTCGTCCATAGCGAGCACCTCGTCCACGGAGTGGGTTTGATCTCTCCGAATTTCGATCCCGCATTCCCGTATTACATTCAGGTACTTGCCCGCAAGGAGGATCTTGTGCTTCCAGCCCTCGAGGAGGGGTGGTACACAAGCCCCACCAGGCAATCGCCCTCCTATTGACCTGGGTGGCGGTACACCTGCTTGCCGTCGCTTTGAAGGCGCGGCGAGCGTCGACCCATCGCGCAGCTGTACTCCTATTAGCCAACATCTAACTTGGGCCGTGAAAAAAAAAATTCACAGTATATCGTCGCTCCCAATACTCGTCCGTATAATCCATCTCCAATATACCCCGGTTGATGAACTTGCTCTCCTTCACGAGCAGCTCCTCGTACGGGTCGACGAGGCGCCCCGTCATGACCCATACCCGCAGCATCGCGACGTACGGCGTGCCCGCGGCGCGCAATAGCGTGCTGTACAGCGTGTTGGCCGTGGGATCCCCGGACATATTCTGCATGCGCTCATAAATGATCGCCAGTACCTCCCCGCCCTTTACCGCGATACCGCTCCCTCCAGCGACATCCAGCCCATTTTTGTCCATTTCGGACAGCACGGCCTTGAGCTTGGCGCCTCCTAGGCCGAGGGCCTCGTTGCGTGCGTCCTCCTCCGCATCGGACGTGCTTGCGGAGGAAGAGGAATCGCCCTCGGCGGCGGGGTCGTCTGCCGAGCCGAGCTCGAGGACGAGCTGGTATATCAGGGAGAGCGTGTGGATCGTGGGGTGGATGTAGAACCAGAGCTTCTGGAGGGAGAACTGGCCGGATGAGGAGAAGGCGTGTTCCAGTTGGGACAGAAGCGTCTGGTAGTCCTTGAGCATGTCGCGCACGGAGGCACACAAAGCATGGTTCACGAGACCGTAGTCGAGATGACTTCGGAGTTCAACGAAGGATAGGATCGCCGTATAATACATGCCCAGCGGCAATATTCGCTCCACTAGATCTCGTAATGATGAATCTGGGAGAGTTAAGATCTCGACTGGGATGCGCAGGGCTCGACGCACCAAGTGAGGGGGACACGACGAAACGGATGCCTTGCAGTGGATCATCGTCTTCTACCGAGTATTCCGGGTGGAAGGTTATGTATGTCCCTTCAATGCCCTTTGATGTGGGTTACACTCCGCGCAATTATAAGACAAATTACGCACCATGAGAATGTACAGCATGTCCTCCAAGATGAGAGCTTCCTGTATATCGACCGGAACATTATCCAGCGGCTCCTGCTTCGCCTTTCCTTTGGCTTTGGGGATCACGGACACGGAACTAACACGGGAGTTGAGAGGTGCCCTCACAAACGAGGTCTCTGCAATAAAGGAAGGTTCTGCCTGGCCTGAGAGAAAGATGAAGTATGTGCAGAAAATGAACCAAACAACGCACTTTTTGCGCGACTTTCACGCGACAAATGGCCATTTCCACTGATCTCTTCTTCGAGGTCGTCTTGTGGAAGTCTATTCCGCCGCACAGACGCGATAGTTCCTGTTATCTGCACGAAAAGTTGGCACGAAGCAGATGCGGAGTTTGGTAGACGTGCCTTGGTGTATTCTTTCGCAGAAAGAGTGATATTCTTCTTCCTGCCACCTGTGCGCGTTCTCGGCGTGAATGGCTCCATATAAATGGCGCGTACGAAATGCTGGGGAGTTAGAAGGGTCAACTATTTTGTGTTGTTGTGATCGCTTGCCTCTGTACCGCCACACCATTATGGCTTTACGACGCAAATCGTCCGCACAGAATCTCCTTTCGTCCTTCAAGACACCCCCAAACAATGTACCCTCGACTCCGACCGTAACAACACCGCTTCCAAAGGAATTTGACACCCAGTCACTGTTTTCCGACACTACGACATTGAACCCTCCAGGCCAAGTAGGGCCACAGGGAACCTCCGTAGACTACCTCAGGGAACTCGTCCAGAAGCGCATGATCACCCTCACCTATGTGCGCAACATACACGAGGGGTGCGTTCGCCACAGGTCGCTAGGCCATGTCTCATCGTCTGCAGACGTAGCCATTGGTTTCACACCATCATGATCTCGCGCGCAGAGCTCGACAGGGTGTTCAACAACACCGAGATGAAAAAACGGTCAGCTTACTCTGTCCAGGTGGTGGCGCCAGCTGAATGCATACACTGGCAGGACGTCCCGCTTCGCCATCCTAGGGATGTCGCTCTCGACTCTCCTCGACATATCACAGCCGCAGGATCTCCTCAAGGGCCTCCTCAATACGCTTCAGGAATATGAGCAGTCGCGAGAGGACAGCGACAAGCCCAAGATAGTGCGTCTCCGTCGAGTAACTCGATCGTTCCCCGTTAACCGCAACTCAGCGGCCCACAAAGCGTCTCTTCAGGACAAAAATGGGTAAGCGACCAGGCATGTTGTCAGATTACATCGGTTCCTACGGCGATGCGTCGGAAGCCTATCTAGTGACCCCGCATATAGTCAGTGGCCCAGATTATTATAACCAGACAAAATGTTCACCGCCAGCCAGCCCTTCCCCTTGGATTACCACCAAACTCTCCTCTCGCTCCTCGACGTCCTCTCCGAGGTCTACAACAAGATCTCCAAGCTCCTCGGCCCCTCACCCTTCCCTCACTCGGCGCAGAACATGATGGGCCCGCTCGGGCTCCTCGCGCCGCACCCGGGCGTCTCTTACCTCTTCTCGCCCGAGACCGGCCCGTACGCGACACCGCAGCAGGGCCAGTTCTCCTCAAACCCGCGGCTCTCTTCGAACCCGTACCTCCCAGGGGGGGTCGACCCCGACGCGGGGAGCCTCTGGGGCATCGCGAACGCGAGCGCAGGAGGGCAGATGACCTCGCCCCCCGCTTCGTGGAGCGCCGGCCTGGGCGAGATGGTGCTCAAGATTGACGGCAAGTTCAAAGTGCGTGCGCTGAGATGATTATAATGAATACAATTTCAAATTTCGGGGCACAGAAAATCACGACCGTGCTGCTGAAGGAGCTAGACCAGTTTGCGCGCAACGGGATCAAGGACGAGCTCGCGTCCCTCGACCCGCTACTGCGTAACATCAACGTCCCCGAGGAGGGCGGCCGCACGATCTATGAGTTTGAAGGCATGTGAGCGTGGGGAGCACATTTAGTTGAAGGGAGAGCCTTCGGCGTGCCGCTCCGTGAGCTCAATCAAGTCCTCGATTTGCAGGCTTTATTCATATGAGATTTGCAGGGATTCGGCGCAGCATTGATTCGCCTATACCGGGGAGCACCTGCTTACATGCTGTGGGCCTGTTCACGGCGCTTCTCGGAGAGCGCAGCGCTTCGCTTCGGGCACGCATTTAATAAATCCAGCGCTATTCGTCATTGTACAGTCCGACTCGGCATAGTAGTACATGGGAAAGGAGTATCGATATTCAAATTGGTCCACCACAGCGCCTGCGAATCGTTCATATCCCGCGGACGGCATGTACGTGGTAAAAGTCATAAATTGAATTGCATGGGGTTGGGACTAATGTGGTTTGTGTGGGGCGCGTGCTCTCTAGCACTTGCACTCGTTGGGTTTGCAAGCGCAGCTGCAGCGGACTGGGTTAATCAGGGAAGAGAGAGGATGAGGAGCATACCTCTGGCTGCAAGCGCAGCTAGTCGACCCGCAGGCGGCATTGACGGGGACGGAGGTGGTCTGCAGTAGCATCACGATCAGCACACGAGCATATGGGAGGCAAGGGTCGTCTTACGGTCTGCATCTCAAAAGTAGGACGAAGTGAGGTGGATGGTTACTTGTGAGAGGAAATGGAACTGTATGTCAAGACGACCTGGGTATTCATTTGCGTTTGGGTGCCATTTTATACCGCCCTACCCGCCGTACCGGGTCAAGGGTGCCATTTGCATCGTGCGCGGAGAGTGTGGACATGCCAATCAAGCTCGCGTTATCGGCGGGTGTGCCGGTCAGCTGCAGCAGCAGAACCCAAGAAGCGGCTGAATTTGTGGCACCCAAACCAGGGTCGTGGAAACAAACTAAAGTCTGGGCGCTGATATCGAAGAAGGTTAGACGGCATTTCAGCAGCGTTGCGCAACAACAGCTAGCGTCGAGGGCTGTTGGACTCAGTTTGAATTGATGGGTATAGAATAGAGCTCCTGACGGGGGAGCGGGATGTATTACGATAGTAGATAGAGGTACATGGGGAAGAGATAAGTTATAACGCTCTGAATCAGTCGGACGGGATGGTCCCATCGATGAGGAAAAGGACGCCATTGGAAGCCTAGGATAAATGGAGATGAACAAAAATCCGCATGCAAGACGCATAAACTATTACCTCGCGCTTTCCAATAATGTGGACTTTACCCTCTATCACGGCACGACTCCAATCGTCGGTGTCGCCCTTCTTGGACTGTGTGAATGTGATGGTCTTCCCATCGAGGAGAGTCGGGTAGGTTTGGTCAAAGGCAATCGGTGATTGCTAGAAGATGTGCTCAGAAATAAATGCACCCTGGAATTGAGGGAATAGTTACTGGAATAATGTGCGCCGAGACCCAGCGCTCTACGTTCTCCTTGGACTTGGAATCAAACTCCTCGTCGGTGATAACGATGTCTGGTGCGGGCCCCTGGTGAGGTTTACGGGACAAGGCCATTACAGCCTTCGGATGATTGTTAGTCGTGACGCACTAAGAGCCTGTTTGACCTGACCTTGTTAGTCGGAACCAGGAGAGTGATAGGGCTAGCACCCGAGTCCGAGAATACGTTGCTCGATGTGAGCTCGCGGGCGTAAGAATAGAAGATGGAGGTCGTTTGCTCGATGGTGAGCAGATCTGCCAACGTCGGCATTGTCTGTTGAGTTATAGGGTTTTTGACGACAATCTGTTCCCCGAGAGCAAGCAGAGGGAGTGCCAGTATACCGCAGAGCTGGAAACGCATATTGGGCGAGGACGACTCGGTGATGATGTAGTCTGTTGACAACTGATTATCGAGAGCGTCGATTTTCAACTCGATGATCTACGCTTTGACCGGTTACTCTTCGTTGTCGCTTGACGGCAAATCTATCGACACAATACATAATAGCTTCAAATATTTTCATAAACTGGCAGTCGGGACTATAGTAAGTATCTTGCTGGAGTCTTCCCAGATCAAACAGTTCTGGTCACAACTTTCCACATTAGTTCCATGTGTACAAAGACCGGATATCTGAGTAGTCTGGTTGCTCGTCCTTCCCATCAATGAGGCCGTAGTAAAAGGTTGTGTCTGCAGAAATTTGAGCAAACATAAGAGTCGGAAATGTGTTCACTGGCCTCGTCCGTCCTTCTCACGTTGAGTAAATCCATTTCCGAGATACCCGAATCGATTTCCAGCATACCCATAGATGTAATCCCAGTCCTCCCATCGGAGGTTTGTCAGGAGCTCTATGTACATGATTCTGTTACCGGGGAACAATATCGGTGCAACTAGAGTCGGGAAGAAAAATTAGCATAGACACAGTTTCGATGAAATGAGCTCATCCACCGTCCAGGCTACTCCTGAACCAAGACGAGCAGGGCCCGACCCAAGCAGTTCTTTGAAGGTACAATTCGCGATGTTCGTTGAAATCATCCGCGGCCTTGTCCTTGATTGTAATGGACTTGATATTCTCTCTCTGCATCTTTTTGATAATTTTCATGAAAGCACCGGTGACTTTGATTTGGAGATGAATGAGAGGGATTCAGACAGACGAACAGATAACACACGGGCTTGGATTATTGGTGCACCCGATCCATGCGCCGACGGCCCATGCGGACCATAGTACATGAAATACTGAAACCGAGTCGGGAGCCAAAAAATAATGCGAGAGAAATACACGCACATTCGGGATGTTCTTGACGGCAATAGACAGATACTGTGGTTAAACATAATGAATTCCGGCAGAGAGATGGATGAGAATGTGAGGATACAGAATCCACGGGATAATTCTTCCACAAATCCTGGATATTTTTCCCGTGCGCAATGACGGGGAACCTGGGTCTAAAACTTGTATCGAAACCTCTGCAAATGCATTCAGCAGGAACGGTATGATAAGCTGGTGCGTTACATACGTTGCACAAACGATGACATCCACTTCATGTTCATTTCCTTCCGCATCGATGAACCCCTTCTCGGTAATACGCTGGAACATTTCGGTATATACGAGAACATTGGGTTCCAATAACGCTTCAAGATACCCATTGCCTGGTGTAGGACGTCGACAGCCAACATTGAAATTCTTGGGAACAATTGCATCAATTAGTCTTTGATTGTCCTTGAGTCGTTCCCGCATATCTTTGTTCCCAAACTACTGTCCCGTGTAAGAATAATGTATATAGTAGGCTGGGATCATACCTCCAGCGAAGCCTTCTGTTCCGGGGTGCCTTGAACAATGAATTTGAATCGTTCGTTCAGTTCAGACTGAGATCGTGATTGAACACGGAAATAGGCCAGAATCCAACGAACCGACCTCGATCATTTTTCTATACTTCAACGCATGCTTTGGATCCTCTACGAACCTCTTTTTCTGCTCTTCTGAGTCTGAACAGCCTGTCAGAATGCTATAGCTCGGAGCGTCAACCTAGCTCACATTTAAAATTGGCCCCTCCCGGTGCGGCGAACTGCGGGGCAAACGCCCCCGTAATCCAAGTTGGAGACCTGATCCAGTGGTATATCTGTTTCGCCTCCGGCTGGATAGCTGTTAGGACTTGGATCCCTGAGCTCCCCGAGCCAATCACTGCAACTCGCTTGTCCGTGACGGAAAGATTCTCTGGCCAACGAGCAGTGTGGCAAAGTTCGCCCTTGAAGGAGTGAAGTCCTTCGATGGAAGGCCACTTCCAAACATTCAACACCCCTTGAGTTGCCACTCGGTTAATTTCGCGCTAAGTATTGGCAAAACGAGGCAAACCTCCGCCATTGAGAAACACATCGCAATCGTCGTCGAATTCTTTTCCATCTGGACCTCGGACTTTCAGTCGCCATTTCTTGGCATCGTCGTCCCATTCCGCTCTCAGCACTTCGTTCTGGAGGTTTATGTATTCCCATAGGTTGAATCTGAAATTGAACAATGGTCAGGATCGATCGTTAGAAGCAGCAGTAGTAAATTACTTGTCAACTAAGCTTCTGTAATATTGCTGGATAACCGATCCTTGAGCAGACGCGTCAGATTCGGTGGGACGCTATCAATATCGCCTACCATGAGAGTAATATTCTGGCCAATCGAGTTTCGGGCTCCAATGCATCTGATAATTGACAGAAGGTATGTCGCATCGAATCCCTGGATCTGAGATGAAAAGCAAGTTTATGACGCTCCATCAAAGATGAAAGTTCATTACACTCACATCTGTTCCAGAACCAGGTCCCCCCGACATCTGAAGCCATCTCGTAGATCGTCAACTTTATGTTTTTGCCATCTTCCTGGATGTCGTGGGCGAGACTGATACCAGATATTCCAGCGCCTATAGCGATGACTTTGATAGGCCTAAGCTAATAGGACGTTGGTACAGGTCGAGGCTCGGCGCGTTACGCCGGTTAAGGCTCACCGTTCCATATTCTAGATCCGGAATTTTGTAGCCTCGGCTGTTCTCAGACGGCCAAAGGGTAGGTCTATCCATTGCAACGAGGGGATAAGGAACAAGAGAGCGACTTTTGCGCACTCACGGTGTGGACGGATCCATGCGACCGAAGGTCACCGGCCACCGGAGATGCCGGCCCGAACTTCGGGGATGTTCAACTTTCGGTTGAACATCCCCTACGCACCTGATTCGGTTCAATCCATGGCAACGACATTCTTCATCCTGGTACTCCCCAAGACAAGAAGATAGAAAGCCGAACAAAAGCACCTTAATTCGAAGGTATCTGCCCGAGTCCGTACTTTTGGTTTGCTCATAATGATATAATCCGTTGAGCATGGGGCCAAGTTTACGACTTCGACAAATCGAAATGGATGCGTTGATGATGAATACAAACTCCGTCCAATGCCCGTAAATTGTGTCGCAAAACATGCGAGTCCCACCATCTCATCCGGAGCACGTCGCAAGACCCATCGTGATCAATTGGTTGCCAGCTGTGAGCAGAAAATTCAGTAGGGTTCATGAGGGGCGAAAAGACGGAGGTCTGCCTCTAATATAATAATAATCCCCTGCGCGACGGTGCTTAACGCGGCACCCAAAACAGAAATAGTAAAACATACCATATACAATTCCTGTGAGCAAGTTATTAACAGGCCAATTGACTGTTCCGTTTGCAAGCAGCGATTGCCAGGAGGGCTGCCATCCCAGTGCAGTGATGCGGTTCAGAAGCTGCAACATAGGTTCAAATCACATTCCACTTGACCACGAAATATACAGACATTGATCGCAGCTACAATCCATTTCTGACCCGCAGCGGGAGAGGTTTCTAACGATCCCAGGAGAAGGAGGCCGTTGGCGGCAATGGTAGCTGCGGAAGAATCTGCCGGACGGGGAGGGGGGAGCAAGGGGGCGTTGAAATCCCTTTTGTGTAGTGCAGTGTCAGCAGCGAGTAAGGTTTGGAACGGTAGAACATACCATGGCACAATACCATCTGAAGGCAGATTGGTGAGGAAGTAGTCAGCCAGTCGACGTGCCGTCGTAAGGTAATTTGGGTCCTTCGTGTGTTGATACACTGTTCGAAATTATATTCAATACCGAAAAACTGTTTGAATCCGAGGAAACGTACTGTTTGCGTATCCATAAATCGCCCAGGACTGGCCTATCATAGAGGGCCTGAATATGCTGCAGAAAAGAAAAAGAAAAAGAACTTACCACGGCTCCAGGTGCTAGTGAAGATGTTTATTTCAAGAATGAATGAAAGGAAAAAATACTCCTGAGCACCGACCTGTTATTTGCGTAACCCTGATCAGTTCTCTTCCGAATCACAACACCAGTGGTAGAGTTGTACTCGACGACATGCCACGTCGAACCTGAAAATCAGATCAGTCTGGAAAATTGGACAGCAACGAGAAAACGAACCGTCCGGCCGTATGTGGTTCTTCATCGTGGTATCGGCATGCGTAATTGCGATGTGGCGTAACGTCTCATTGCCCGTAAGACCGTAAGAAACCCAGAGGACTTCGAGGTTCATCATATTATCAATGATCACCTGGGAACCCGTTAACCAGTTGTTTGGAGTTTTCTCTGAACGAACCGTGAAATCCGTGGGATCAGCAGTGTCCCAGCTTCGCGTACATCCAACGATGGGATTGAATCTCGCAGCGAGATCAGCTGCGAATTGATTGACAGCAGTGAGTGCGGTCTGATTTGTGGGATTTCTTTTTCATTGACAATTTTAGAAATCATGGTTGATATATATATGTGCATGAACCACTCACATGGCCAGTTCCTCCACAAACGGGAAACTGAGAAATCCGACATCATGCCCTACGGTATTTTGGAGCTCGAGGGGGATCAGTCCGTTACTGGTTGCCCGGCCTAGGTTGAGCCAATCCGCGGCGGATAGTCCGTTGCGAGATGTAGCGCCGCAGAGTTTCACCCGAGTATTAAGGGCGTATAGGGTTACCGGAAAGAATCCCGAAGTCCAGGTATCCGGAACGAAGTAGAGCCAGTCTCCAATAGTTGCGTCGGAGAGCGGCTCTACTTCATTTGTATATTGGGGGTACTGAATCGGCGCAGGAAGAGATTCTGCAGTTGCGAGAACTTTCTGTGGAATGAGATTGGAGAACAGCTGCGCTGGTATACTTTGGGAGAGAGCAAAAGGAACGAGAGCCGACAGCAGATAGATGGGCGCGTACATTGTGCCTGCTTAATGTTAAAGGAGTCGCCGCGCCTTTAAGGGCGTGGCAGAAGAACCGGTCCGATCTCGTAGGGTTGTAGGATGGCGTCACAAGATCGCTGCATCATGTTGGAAGCGAAGCTCGAAGCTCAAGAGAAGATCCGCCTGTGCATGTGATAGGATTTAAATTCACCTGTCGGTGGCAGGCAGCCAGAACAGTCTTGTGATGGGTGCAGTGGGTCGTATGGCTTTGGGCGTGGTGAAACGATTCCAACATCTTCCAACACGGCATCCACGGCATTCAACCCAAATAGAACCACAGTTCGTCTTGAAAGCAAGTAGAAGCAACGATTTAATCAGAAGAGCTTACTGGCAGGTTGAAATGACAATCAATCGTCTCGAGGTAAACGTTGACTTCGCCGGAGGTGCATTTTAGCTAGAATCGACTCCTCGAAGAGGGCCCTGAGTATTATGCCGTTTCTGGGTGGCATGTAGATAAATGTACGGTAGTTGCACCTACCAACTCTGCTCCGCGTAATTGCAGGGACGGGAATACTGCATGTGTGTGTGCGAAGTATGTGCGTGAAAACTGAACAGTACATCTGGTAACGCAATGAGAATGAAGGCAGGCAGCGAGAACGGCCTACTAGAGGCTCAGTGATCACGTATCGGCCGACGTATGAATCATCAAGCGATGGTGCGACGGATCTGACACGTCAAACGCGTCGGAGAGTGTGTATTGAAGTCCACGATGGCGCAAATGGGTGGGAAGGTGTCGGATGTCTTGCATATTGAAAAGGGTCGTTTGGGGAAAGGAGAATCCCGATGGCTACCGAAATCGGCAATCATCCACGTGAGCGGCCGGAATCCCGGGCCGGCGACGACCGCTTGACAACTCGTCTTCTCAAGTTCTGCGGATACAACTCGGAGACCGCTGGCTATTGCACGAGACGGCGGTGTCTTATATAAAAGAGATGGAGGCGAGTTCTGGGAAGTTACTGGTTTTCGCCCCAGCATGCGCTTGATCCAGTTCTTGGCGGGGGCGGTTGGCCTTCTCGCTAACGTCTGCAAGGCCGCCCCGTCCGTTTCTGTCGTGTCAAACACTCAACTGGATCCCGAGGTAGATTCTCTTTATGCAACTGCTTCGGGTTTTGAAAGGTCTCGCAAGGGAATATTTTTCGTCTCATATGATGGGGTGGTAAATGTCAATTCATTCCAACTCTCTGCGGTGCTCACCTACAAGAACTATCAATTCGCCGCCTGGTAAGAGTAGGTTAATTCAGGACCGCATGTCGAAAACGTTCCACATAGGTACACTTCGACCGGGACCGCGATTCTGGGGCGCAGGAAACTTCCTTCTGGCAGCTGGTCAACCCTCCAACTGCCGCACAATTTGTCTACGATGGATTCACACAACGCCATAAACCTTGGGGTGTCGCCTGAAGATGGGAAGATACACGTCGCTCTCGACTGTCACAGCACGTCGCTTTTCTATACCATATCGGAAGCAAACCTGGCTACCAGCGGCAATAGTTGGGTTGCGAGTCGATTCGCAGCCATAACCTCGACGCTTGGCACCTTGAATATCGGGACGTGAGTCCTTCCTTGCGACATTTCGTTGGAAGTGCGTCTCATTTGTTGTAGGGAAATCACCTATCCTCAGTGAGTTCACTTCTTTGCTATTTTCTGTTTATAATGCGGACATAAATTAGGTTTGTGATCACACCTCAGAACCTCCTCCAATTTGTCTTCCGTACGGGCATCTCGGGTGATGGGGCTACTCAACTCGCTGAATATAGCGCCGGAGGGTGGAATAATGTCGGCTCCTGGGCTTCTGCTACTGGAACGTATACCGCTCCGGATGGTGCTGTCAGCACATTGCGCAATCTTTACATTCATGGTTACCTTTCTTTGAACTACCATGCTTTATGTGTTCTAATAACTCGTATCTCCAGGTTTCACCTATCACGGGGAGAGAGCCTACGTATCGGGTACATGGCGAGAGCAGAACGCTGCCGTATCTTGCAGCCCAGAGGGCTTAACGAATCACGACACTATATATATCTACTCGGATGATTTAGGCAAGCTTACTGGAATCGGCTTCGAAGTTGAAATAACAGCTATGTAGGTCGCACGTGGTTCAACAATGCTTCAGCGCAAGTTGGGACCTCCGGGACAAGTCCTATCAATGTGAATACCGCGGGGATTATCGTGGACTCTCTCGATGCTGATCATGGATTGATGAACCAAGGTAAGTTGTTTTTGAATGCACGGTCTGAATGACGACCGAGGATTTTCAGAATCCCAAACCGTCGATTCAACCGGTCTTATTCATATCATAATTTCCTATGTTCCTGGTAGGTTTATTCTTCTGGTGGGGAAGTGACCGTAATATTTCCACCAGGTCGATTCACCCAATGCGTGGAAAACTACGAGACGGTCAGGCCAGAATTTGCAAGACCATTCCACCTCTACCAAAACCCCAATGGTACATTCACTAAAGTCGAGATTCCCTTCTTCATCCAGGCCGTCGGGCGTTCGCAAATCCTAATGGACAGCGAAGACAACGTCTATGTGATTCTTCCATACGTGCGTGTCGTGACTGCCAGCAAAGCCACAGGGTGGACCGATTGGACCATGGTTTACAATGGCACGGCGACTGCACTGGACGCGTTTGGGGAAGTTACGCTGGACCGAGCGAGAGTCCCCACCGGCGTTGCTTCGGTCCTCTACCAACAGAACAGTACCGGGACGACGCCGTCCGCTGTAAAACTGATCGATTTTACTTTGAATGGTTGAAAATTTCCTATTTGTACACTGTATCGTGCTGCTTGCATTTCCCTCCCATACCAAATAAACCATATGTCCGGCCGCCAACTCAGATCTCTCATTGGACTCCAAGTCGCTTCTCGTGGCTTAACATTCCTCCTGAACCAGGCTTTATTTCGATTAGCATCGCCAGGTGCATTCGGTACAGCAGCAATCCAATTCGAATTAATCTCGAGCACAATCTTATTTCTAAGTCGGGAGGGTGTTCGAAACGCCCTGCTACGTGTCAAACGAACCGAAGATGGTTCATGGAACGTTGGAAATCTCCCGTTTCTCCCAATAGTTATCGGCGTTCCGCTTGCGCTGACCACAAGCTTTGGGTACGCCTGCTATGCGGCAGCAGAAACCAGATCCCAGCCTGGATTCTATGGCGCTATCGGTGTATATGCCCTCGCAGCGGTGATGGAGTTGTGGTGTGAACCGATGCATAACCTGTAAGTACGTGCCGCGTCTCCTGCGAGTCATGTTTCTCCAATTTACGGTTATGCAGGGCGATATCCGAAATGAAAACCGGCATCCGTGTTGGTGCCGAGGGGGCAGGAATAACGTTCAAGACATTTGTTACTTTCCTTGTGCTATTCTACGACTCGCAGGCGGGTTTGAAAGGGTATTTGGCCCTCATGGCATTTGCCATGGGCCAACTTTCGTACTCGCTATCTCTTCTGCTGGTGTACCTCTCACACTATGGTTTCTCTGCCCTCTTCCCCACCTCCATAAGGTCCGTGAAATCTCAGCTTTCTTACTCGCCCTCATTCCTTAAACAGTCAAACGAATGGCACTGTCAATGATGAAATATTCCGCTTGTCGCGGACAATGACTTCCCAATCCGTGATCAAGCATTTCCTCACCGAAGGCGACAAACTCGTCCTTGGTTCGTTCAGCCCCCTGAGGGACCAAGGTGGTTACGCCATCGCCGTCAACTACGGTATGTCAATCGATACAAACTCCCGCGCATACTCTCATCCCACCCTCAGGATCCTTGATAGCTCGAATAATATTCCAGCCCATCGAAGAAACGTCGAGAATCTCCTTTTCCAAGATGCTGGCTCCTCCGGCTGGGAAAGAGGCCCTCCAGACAGCGTCCCAGGCTCTCATCACGCTCCTCTCCGTCCAGATATCCCTCTCTCTCATTTTACTCGTGTTCGGGACTGCCTACCTTCCTATTGTTCTCCCTGTCCTTCTCCCGCGTCAATATCTCACCACCAGCGCTCCGAGTGTTCTGAGCGCATGGGTTTGGTACATACCGGTCCTCGCCCTGAATGGCGGGTTAGAGGCGTTCATATCGAGCGTCTCCACTCCCCAAGACCTCAACAGACAGAGCTGGTGTGTTCAGTTGTGTCTTGGTCTTTTCCCCGCGTCCTGACAGAGTCGACAGGTGGATGGCCGCATTCTCCATCGTTTACATCGGCGCGGCCATCCAGCTCTATGGCTGGCACTTCGGCGACTCGTCGTTGGTGTTCGCCAACATCATCAATCTGAGTGCGAGGATCGCGTACGCCGCGGACTTTGTGTCGAACTACTTCAGCAAGAACAGCGCACGGTCTGCGCTTACATGGAGAAAAGTTCTTCCAGGATGGAGCCTCTGTGTGGTTTGTGGGGCGTCATGGGCCATGGTAAGACGGATGGAGAAGGAACTGAATGTACTGGGGACGATTGCACGAGCAGAAGCAGGGATTTCAGTTTTGATGAACAAGCCCGTGCTTTTGCACGTCGCACTTGGGGGCGTGCTGGGCTGTGTATGTCTTGGGACTTGGTGGTTCACGGAGGGACGACATCTCGTTCTCTCTCGAGGGCGCACCAAAATGGATTAGTAAACTTTACTCAACAATGCACATTATTATAATCTCTATCCAGCAGACCCAAGCCACCGCTCATAATTAAATGATGGCTGGACGTCCTTGCGACCATCGAGGTACTGCAGCGACGCGTGTTCGACGTATGCAATGAATTCCTTCGGGACGTCGCCGGTCCAGTCAGGGACCTCGCCTGTTGCAGTTCGGACGGCCAGAGTGTACAGCTCCAGGTCCTTCCGCTCACTTGATGTGCTCGGCGCATCAAGGAGCTCCTCGCATTGGTCGATATATCTGGGAGCATATTATAAGCTATATATGCCATAGAGAGATTAGACAAACGCACCCCTGATACTCTGCTTCCTCGGTCTCGGAGACGGTAGGCTCGAGCAGATGCCGAGCCAGGGCCTCCGTCGAGTTACGGTCCGGCTCAGGCTTGACATCTGGTTTCTTATCTTCGACCCGATCGGGAATCTTGCTGCTGTTCTTCTTCAAGCTCGAGACGGGGTTGGCGCCAATCCACCGCCGGACGCCTTGCACTACGCTGTAGTCCCCGTTAGTATACAGAATCCCGAATACATATGTACGTGCCTCGGCTGATGCCTGACAGCGTTGCCGTGCGCCTCAAACGGACTATGATTCATATCCTTCGCAGTCTTCCTATAATGCTCCATAAATACAAAGACCCGGGAGAAGTTCCTGCGCTTACCCAGGCAGCTTAAGCGTGCTGTTCATCGAATACGCGAAATGCTTCCCCAGTGATGTGAACAGGAGCGGACGGTAGTACTCGACCCAAAAGTCGCTCTTGTTCTGCACGAAGTCACGCAGACCACGATCGCAGTCGTTCAGCGCGTATGGGGGCTGGAGATACTCCTCATGGAACCACTTCTGGTACCCGCCGCGGACCGGTGGGTGTATTATCGGGCGTTCGCTCTGCACGCCGAGGAAGAGGTTGATGGCGGTTTGCTTGTCGGCATCTGTATCTCTAGGTCAAAACACGTTCTTTTGGCAAAAGAACGGACTGACCAAGCAGCGAGTTGGTGTAAAACCGCCGGATATTCTCGATAATGTCCCTGGAATGGCTGTTCCAGTGGGGCATCCGCCGGTACGTCTCAACGCGGTTCACAAGGGCACTCCCGGTGTATTGTAGCGCGATTGCTTTGGAAGAGGTCATGTTTTTGACACGAGTATAATATGGGAGGGAAACTCACAGTCGCCGTGGTCATGGTACATCTCAGTCAACATATTCACCGCGTCTGAATCGAACGCGAGATTGGGGTTCTCCACAACCCCGAGGGCGTACAGCTGGTGTCCCAGTGCGCGCTTCCCGAACACGAACTGCGCAGCGTTGGTGCGGTCGAGGCAGTCAACGCAGTTCGTCCGACAGATCCCGTTCTGCAACGAGATGGTGCTCCGCCACGGGAGCTGGCTGTTCCTAAAACCAACCATCGTTAACTGTAAAAGGTCCACGAAACGACGAAAGAGTCATACTCGGCCTCGCTCTGCAGATAGTGCGAATAAGGCTCGGGGCCAGAGTGGAAGAAGCTAGTCATCTGGATCGACTCCTCCGCGATATCCTCCAGGATGCTGATCACATCTTGGGTCTTCCTATCGGCCAGCTCGTATCACGAGAAACCCGAGTACAAAATATAACGCACTCCTTGTAGGCTCGGGACATGTCCCACGGGCGATACTCCATCCGTTTGTCCTGGGGTAGGAACTGGTTGAGGTATCTGACACATTGGGTGTACTCGTCGAGCAGCTTCGACTCGCGCGCCACGGGTTCGCGCTTCTTGATCAGGTTTAGGATCATGAGCGGGGCGCCGTACCGCTTGAAAAGATCGTCGAAATGGCGGGAGGCGGCGGTGTAGAATGGGTCGATGACGCTAACTATACCACAGGATCGGTCACGGTGGTATCTATATGACTAGGTGCACTCACTTTCGATCGGCGGACGCGGGCTCATGCTGTTGGTTTCCTGGGTCCAGTAGATGGGTATACTGCCGCGGTACTGGACATAACTCGTGTAGTTTGGGCTCGGCTGCCGATCTTGCTGCCCGTCTCGACAAGAGGGATAGTAGAACGGAGTAGTCAAGGCTTCGGATACGATTTGTTCAGTCTCGACTTCATTAGCTACGTTGCCCTGAAGGAAAATGTTAGACCATGCCAGAGGTGGACGGACTCGCCGACCTCGTCATTGACACCCCGTTTCAGGTAGCGCGCGCCCGCGTAATGACGGGATCTTCGAGCGATGAGTGTCACGAAAATGACTCGTCCCAGGACGGTTAATTCTGCATTGGATGAGAAAAAGCGGACCCGGGAGACGAGAGCGAACGTACTGGCTTGATCGACGTGGCCATGAACAAGAGGCAATATCCAGTATGGCTTGAGGTGAGGATGCTCCTCGTTTCCGAACGGAGCAGTCATCATGTGGAAATTCCAGGCGAATCTATCATTGAACGGCCAATCGCCTTGGACAGAGCGGCTCGAGCCCGTGAGATTGTGTTGGAGAGTGGACGTTATGTCGTAGGTGTAACTGGTGCGAGCTCAGCGACAGCTCTGGGACCTGAAGAGAGGATCAAACACCTGAAGTAGAAGTTCTTCGACATGTCCACCTGCTTGAAGATGTTCATCAAGCGCTGCTCCTCTGCTGGCTTGTCGATCTTGTGGTTGAAGCACACAGGGACGATATCCGTATTCTCGCAGTGGTAGAGGTAATGGCCACCCAGAAGGGCGACATATGAACGCTTTGTGATTAGGATCATATACCAGCCTGCAGTAAAGCGTATAAAGCCTTGCGAGCCCATGAGTAAAAAAAATGGCAGCCTCAATTCATGAAATAGCTACCAGCAATTCCGAAGAACACCCGAGCCTTCCCTAGTCCCCCAGAGCTCTTGTTCCCGTCATCAAGCATTTTGAGCATCGCGCTCATCTGCTTCCCACTGTACTCGGAGTCATCCTCCACAACACTGAGCTCGTCCTGCGAAGTGCGGTCGACCTTGATGATGCGATGGCGCGAATCGGTCGTGTTGGACGCGATGATGAAGAAACGCACACGGTTCTCGTACAGGATGAATTTGTTAAACGCAGGGGCTTTGCGTTGGGACGAGATGGCAAGCGAAGGTCGAGAACGACTGGCGTATGGCGTAGAAATTCTGCCGCTGGTTCTCGAGCTCAGGGACGGAGCAGGTTCCTGGGGTGGCGACAGAATACCACTGTTAGACAGAATACTGCTGCTGGCAACATCCGCGTCAATGGGCTGAGGAGCGTCTGCTACTGTGTCGGGCGACATTCGAGTCGACGCGTCCACCTCGGATTGAGGAAACAACGTTGGCCAGCACTATCGGCGAAGAGTAGCTGCAGTTAGTTACCGCGCTCTGTTGAGGAACGAGCAAGAAAGTTGAGAAAGCGTCTAGAGAGACACAGGATGGTAACAAATGGAAGCAAGCGGATCTCTTTCCGCAGCCACCACTAGCCCGGAGCCTCGTCAAACTTAGTGTCCCTCAATCTCGAATACATGTAGCCTATGGACCCAATTGCTTCGGAACTTGCTACCGTTCTCGTGGACAAGTTGCAGGAGTACGTCCGCTGCGTATACCCTCCGCCAAAACGTTCAATTGAACATTCAATCCGATAGAACGCCCCCGGAATCCCGTCTCATTGTTGGAATATCAGGATCCCCCGCCGCAGGGAAATCGTCTTTCTGTCACCGCCTTCTGAAAAATATCAATGCTCTTCTTCACGAAGAATCTAGCGCTACTGCTGTCCCAATTACAAGAGACGCTGCGATACTGGTGGGCCTAGATGGATGGCACCTCACCCGTGCCGAGCTCTCTCTCTTCCCCGATCCAAAGCTCGCACACGAGCGGCGCGGAATTCACTGGACATTCGATGGAAAGGGATACGCCGCGTTTGTTCAAGCCCTGCGGCATCCCTTGTCCGCCTCCTCGACAGATCTCATAGTGATAACTGCCCCTGCGTTCTCGCACGCCCTCAAGGATCCTACGCCCGATGCGATATCTGTGCATCCGCACCATCGGCTCGTGATTATCGAGGGCCTGTACACATTCCTCAACATCCCGCCGTGGGCTGAGGCATCTGAGCTGCTCGATGAACGATGGTTTCTCCGTGTGGACGAGGCGGAGGCGTGCCGGCGCCTTACCAAACGACACGTCGAGACGGGCATATGCGCCGACGAGGAGGGGGCACGAAGCCGTGCAGTGGGAAATGATCTACCTAGTGGGTCCTCCTCTTGTTGAGAATGACACTTGCTTACTGGTGGGCAGACGGCAGGTTTATTGTCGAGAATATGATGCAGCCTACAAAGTTTATCGACAGCATCGAGGATTCTGTCATGGCCCATGAATTGGATCCATAGCGTGCCATCTGTACTTTGGAGCATCGTGGAAGCGTCCACAGGTTCCTGTCCCTTGTCTTTCGACCTTAATATATGATAGTCGCGACTTGGTCGCGACTCGCGAAAAATAAAGAAATGATTCGCGATCGGCTCGATAAACAACACATGACCTTGACGCTTTTTGTGACCTGCCTTCATCTCCGACTGTACTAGTACCTTACCTTCCACGAATCCCTGCATTACCATGGCCGACATCAATGTTGTCGCTGGACAGTTTGTCAACTATTACTACGAAACGTTCGACAACAGTCAGCCCGAAGAGAGGGCCAAAAACCTCCAAGTGCTTTATGTGTGTCCTGCTCGTTCCCCGGATCTGCTCCGATCTTGAAAGTCGATCTCCTACAGCGCCCCTCGAGCATGTTGACTTTTGAGGGGACACAGCTGTTAGGTGTAGAAGCAATCGGAGAGAGGCTCGCGGTATCTGTTCCCTCCCGCTACACAACCGTGACTCACTCACTCACTCTACGCGCTAGCAACTGCCCAAGGTGCAGCACAAAATCGTCACCTTGGATGCGCAGCCTTCCTCGGGTGCCGTTGCATCCGTGCTTGTCAGCGTGACAGGGACGCTAGCTGTGCGTCCGTTCATCCGTTCATCCTCCGCTAGAATACCATGGTCCGTGCCACAGATCGACGGGGAAAACCCGATGAATTTCAGCCAGATATTCCATCTGCTCCCAGAAGCCCAAAGCTACTATGTGTGCGCATCCATTTGACCAGTGCGCCATCTCTGCACCTCTGCTAAACGCTTGTTTAGCTTCAACGACATCTTCCGGCTCAACATATCGTAAACGTTCAGAGGGATAAATTGTGGAAGAGTGTGATATCTGGATGTCCAGACGGTACGATAATATCTGATTGTATTTCTTTGTCCTGTTCAGAGCATGGTGATATACATTTCTACGTGTGTTTGTCCATAACCCCATTGAATTAGAAAAGCGTTGTTTGGATCGCATGTCGCCTGGCGCGTCCCGATACGTCTCGATCTTATCCAGAGCCGAATTCTAAACAGCCCCACGCAAGCCGTTATGCGCACAAGCGCTCGATCAACATTTTCGGCGTCTGGCCATACTAGGCGCCGCCTCACTGACATCGGGCTTTGAATTCGAAACAAGAGAGTATATAAGCAGGATACCGGGATAGACACCACAATAATTTCTTCTTCTTAACACTGCCCATGGATCCAGACTCAGATCTCGACTACAGCTCGGCAACTCAGTCGGAAGCTACAAGTCAGGATTTTTACTACTCGCAGTCTAACTTACAACAGAGTCAAAACTTGAACGAATCCGAGTGTCACAGTCAAAACGACTCTGAGTGTGGCCAAACCCAAACCCAAACCCAATCTTCTGTGGCATCCCAGACTGAAGGCTCCCGTGAAACGGATTTCAACGCCCCCACTCCGCCACCATGTCGCTTCGGCCGTTTCGCCGCCGTTTTCCGTCGGCAGAAGGACGAAGAACTGATGTCGATTGTGTCCGATAATGTTGGTTCTTATAACTGAAGCCGATTGTTTCTGACTGTCTATAGTATTTATTCGGCGATTCAGAACTAGGAAACCTCGGAAAAACCTCTCCTTTGAATTTGGACCTACCCGATGGCGAATGCGTTCAGATAATCGGTGAAAATTCGAACTTGAAATTGTGTGGGAGAAATCGGTCTGTTTGTGTGTCGTAATTCTGATTTCTTGTCCCAGTTCGCCTTCTTGAAATTCACCAAGGCGGCCCTACTGATAAATTTTTGGAAGTAGAGCGATCTTTAGGTGACCTTACGTCTACATCTGTGGCGTAGTAAAATCTAATCGTTCGACAGATGAGGACGAGCTTACAGGTATCGCCACCCATCTCTATGAGGCCCTCAATTCGATTCGGCAAGCATGCGAAATGAATACCACATATATAGATACTGCATCCAAGGCGGAGCTTACAGGTGTCACCACCCATCTCTACGAGGCCTTTGATTCGATTCGAGAAGAAACACCATGCGAAATAAATACTACATATATAGTTACTGCATCCAAGGCTAAGGAACTCGAAGACTCGAATTCGTCTGAATTCCGAGCCATCAGACGCATGTAGGCGTTCGAATTCCTGATAATTCAACTCCGACTCAAGTTGAAGGCTAGGTTGCAATTAGCTCAACAAGTGGAATGGTTAGTGAGCAAGCTACATTTCCCTGTATACAACAATGGTATGTTTCTTCAGCTTGTGCGTTTCTCTAAATCCAATGGATTTGGTCTGTTCAGCGAGCCAGTTCCTGGCCGAAATTATAAAGCAAGACCTCAAGAATTGCGAGAGTGCTCGTTCTCAATCCCAGGACTCGAATGACGACAGCACGGCGGTATCCCAGTTATCGGATGCAGGCATCCCATGGACAGAGCCAGCTTTTTTCCTTGGATCTCAGCCATCGCAAGGTGGTTGGGAGGATCCCGATATGAGTCGACGGCTAATCACGTTTCGTACTTAATAAATTAGTTGGGGATTTTTATTTTTGGCGGGGACTTTTGAGTCACACATCTTCCCTTATGTTGGACCTCTGCTGCGTTCCTGACACTCGGCAAGTAATAGCAGAAACGCGAGCCTGCCAAAGCAGGCCCCGAATAGATAGAAGAGTCGAAGAGCCTGGAACGGCTTCGCCTCTACTACCACGCACAAGAATTTGCTGTTCATCAGTGGCTTCGCCATCCTGAATTCACTAAGCAAATTTTGGCTTCAGCTTATCTCCCACGCCGCCTACGTGCAGTCTATTTTCCTGTCCATCATCGCTCAGAACTTCGCCATCTATATATCATCCAATGAGTAATGCAGACGCTACTGCCGAGGTCATCCGAATCCGGGCCGCTGCATGCCAGAAGCTTGTGGACCAGCTTGTTAATGCCGAGATCACCACATTCGAGTTTTCCAAACGCTTGCAAGAGGCAGGAGTCACTGCTGCCGAGGCCGGCGACTACGGCCGACAGGCGCGCGCCCGTATGGATGCTATGGCTGCGCCTCCGCCTCCCCAGGAATCCCTGCCGGGAAGCCGAGAAGCCACTCCCGAGGGATTGTCCGAAGAAGAGCTTACTAAATTCCGCTCGGAGCGGGATGCCCTTCTCGCTGAGAAGCAGAAAAGAGAGGACGAGCAGAGGAGAACAGCAGCAGACGAGGTTGAATGGAGCATTGTCCGTGCTAAACTTAATAGCCTTTTACCCACGAGACAACATGTCCGTTCCTCTCCTCTCACGGCAGCCGAATTGGAGCAATTCCTCGGACTTCAGCTCTCCCAATCATCTTCTCCTACATCAATCCCCACGGCCACTCTATCCGCTGCCCCGCATCTCGCCCTGCTCACGGCTGGCATTAATGCAGATCCTCATATTGAGGAAACTTGGAAACTTCGGAGAGCATTCAGTGCAGACAAGGCTCTCGATCCCATTGTTGATGTCATGCAACTCCAGGAACTCGTCGATCCTTTGCCGCGCTCCATTTGGAGGAACATCATTCAGGATCACTACGTGGACTTCCGAAAAGTTATTTGCCGCTTTGGGTCCCGGATACGATCACCAGGACGATCCCAAAGAATTCGCTGGCGAATTCTCGCTTGTCAGGAAGGATCACACTTCAGCCAAGCGGCAAATCAAGACAGAGTCTGATTGGATTCGGGTTTTCGCAGCATGGCGCACGGGAGTCTGCCTCCTCTATCCCCACCGAGCAGTCGAGTTATCTGGCTATCTCAAAGTGGTCACAGATTTATTCCGGGCGGTGCCTGCTGATCCCACCACTGCCATCCGTTTCGATGTCGATGCCAGAGAGAGATACGCAAAAAGCCCTTTCCATATGGACGATCGTTCGCAACTCAATATTGCGTTGCTTTCGCAAATGTTCCGCTATTCCCCTGCTTCGGGTACATCCGGCACATCTACGAAACGTTCTGCTCCAAACTCGTCTGGCGGTCCTGCGAAGCGTGCGAGCATTGCTTGTCAAAATTGGAACATGGGTTTCTGTAATGACCCATGTGTCAACCGCCGTATGCATGGTTCCTGTAGCGAGTGTGGGAAATCCCACCGCGCAAGGGACCAAGAAAAATGCCTCACTTCCCTCCAGGCTCACCGCAGAAGCCGAGTCAGCGGAGACAACTCAGTGGGCGCATCAGGCAGCGGAGGGGCCTAGACCTTTCCCATCCTCAGCCGGAGCTAAGAGGACAGCGCATGAGGCTTTTCCGGGCTCGGAAGACACCTATACCCCTAGATTTCGCCGTGGCTTCACTTGGTCATCCTCTCCACTTAATAATATTTCCCCTGCTGCTCTGTATACCGAGACCGCTCCTCCATTACCTTCACCACCCAGTCATCTCGTTGACAGCCCAGTCATGCGAGCTTTGCTTAATGCGCTAAAAGACCACATCAAAGTCGAGACATCTTTCAA
Organism: Mycena maculata; assembly: GCA_029448575.1. Taxonomy (NCBI): domain Eukaryota; kingdom Fungi; phylum Basidiomycota; class Agaricomycetes; order Agaricales; family Mycenaceae; genus Mycena; species Mycena maculata. Next base: position 63,499 of record JARJLG010000259.1, on the reverse strand, counting down.
CGTGGATCGATTCAAAAATCTACTCGCAGATCACCCAAATCAGCCCTTTGTGAAGTCAGTCATGACCGGCTTGCACGAGGGTTTTTGGCCTTTCCACGATGGAGAGTACAAAACAGAGCTCGAGCTTGTAGGCGAGAACTTTGCGTCTGATCCGGCTAATCTTGAAGCGATTCGGGTGTATCGCGACAAGGAGACGGCTGCATCACATTGGTCTGGCCCTCTTCCTAATGATAACCTCCTACCTGGCATGAAAATGTCACCAATGTTTGTCGTTTGGCAGAAGGAGAAACCCCGTGTAATCACGGACCACAAATCATCTGGCATAAACGATGGAATTCCTAAAGCAGAGGGGCACGTACGATACGACGACATGCATGACTTTGGTCAAGCTTTGCATGATGCCCGTCTAACCAATCCTGGGCGCAACCTTGTTCTGTTTAAATCAGATGTCCAGGGCGCTTTCCTGAATCTTCCGGCCCACCCACTATGGCAACTCCATCAGGTCGTCGAAGTTGATGGAGTTCTACAGATTGTTCGTAGGCTCGTATTCGGCAATCGTGCTTCTCCCCGTTGTTGGTGTGCTGTGTCAGGCCTTCTCTGCTGGATCGCCGTTCGAAAGCTCGGTATAATCGGCCTCTTCGTTTATATGGACGACTTTTTCGGGTGGGATTACCTTGACAACCTCATTTTCTACCGCGGAAAACACCGTCCACGCCGTCAAGTACTTCTCCTGGTTTTGTGGGAATTTGTTGGCTGTCCCTATGAAGACAGGAAGCAGGAGCATGGGCCCACACTCAAAATCATCGGTTTTTGGCTCGACGCCAAATTGGGCAGCATATCGCTTTCTCCCGAATCCATCACCGACATTCTTGCAAAAGTTGAAGCCTTCATTTTCGATGAGAAGCGCCAGCCTCCGCTCCGCGAATGGCAGAAATTAGGTGGACATCTCAATTGGATGCTAAATGTTCTTCCATGGGCTCGTCCTGCCCTCACCGAGCTCTACCGCAAGATCAGGGGGAAATCCCACGTGAATGCCCGGATTTTTCTCAATCGCGAGGTTATACAGGACCTAACGTGGTTATCCTCGGTTGTATGCGATGCCATTGGTGTCCGTTTCGTTGACGCTACGGCCTGGAGTGACGGAGAAGCCGACATGGTCATGTGGACTGACGCGAGTCTCTATACCGGACTGTCATTTGTCTACTCGAATGCGGGCTTCATTTACCAAATGAGAGAGTGCCCGCCGACAATTAAAATTGACATCTTCTTCCTAGAACTCGTGGCAATCCTTTCCGCTGTCCACCATGCCGCTTCCAAGCCAACCCCTCCTCGCCGTTTACTCATATGGTCGGACAGCTATGATTCTGTCTCGGTCCTCCAGTCCCTCTCATGCAAGGAGTCAATTCACAACGGGCCTCTCCTCGCAATCGCACAAATCATTATTACCTCGGGCATCAATTTACGTGTCCGTCATATCGCCAGGAAGAAGAACGTCAGAGCCGACCTTCTTTCCCGCCTTCTGCTCGATGACTTTCGACGGCAGTTTCCTTCTGTCCGCGTCCGCCCTTTCGCTCCTCCTAGAGAGCTCTTGCCGGCGCGCTGGAGGGAGTGCTTTTGAGTGCGCTGGGTGAGTCCTCTTCTCGGAGGAGGGCTCACCCACCGATGGGCCTCGCTGACTTGGATCAGCGGGCCCTCCATCTTCAGGTTACTTCCATCGAACTGTCAACTGTCAAAGGCTATGCAACAGGCGCGAGAGATTACATCTCCTTCTGCATGACCCACTCCCTTCCCCTCGACCCCACCCCTCAGACTCTCTCCTGTTACATCGCCTACACCTCCCAATTCATCGCCTCCGGTCCCAAATACCTCTCGGGTGCTCGGCACTTCCTCAAAGACCTATACCCTGACTTTGATGAGAACCGGGCAAATCCACTTGTCCAAGCGACGATCCGCGGCTCCCGGAAGGCTCGGGCAGACCCCATTCGGCGGAAACTCCCTCTAAGACCAGCTCACCTCGACGCATTCCTCCAGATAGTGTTTTGCAGCGGCCGCTATGATGACCTTCTGTTCGCAGTTTTACTGTCTTGTTGTTTCTACGGCTGCCATCGCTCGGGAGAGCTCGTTCTCAAGAACAACAAGTCCCTTTTTGATTGGCGCAAGATCATCAAGCGCGCATCGCTGATTTTCGTCGACGGCAGGGCACAGTACCGGCTCCCGTACCACAAGGGCGACCCGTTCTATCGTGGGACCGATGTCCTATTCACGGTGCAAGACATCGCTGACCCCGTCAATCTTCTGCACGAGTACATCGGCAGACGTGACACGCTGCATGGTGCATGCGCCGCTCTCTTCCTACGTGAAGACGGCTCTACGCCAACGCGTTCTTGGTTTGACAAGAGATTCTTTGCAATGCTTTCCCACGAATATGGGGGACATTCACCCCGTGCCGGCGCTGCCACGTTCTATGCTAGCCTTGGGCTCAGCGAGAGCGTCATCCAGGCTATTGGCCATTGGTCTTCTTCGGCATGGAAGATCTACATTCGCGAGAATCCCACCATCAGAGCCGAGCAACAGCTCGCGGCATTGAGGCTACGCCTCTTTTAACATCTACAGCTCATCGCATCCATCATTTTCGACCACCACCTCCCCCACAACATCATCATCAGCTTTTTATAGCTTCCAGGCTCTTCGACTCTTCTATCTATTCGGGGCCTGCTTTGGCAGGCTCGCGTTTCTGCTAGATGGCGAAGTTCTGAGCGATGATGGACAGGAAAATAGACTGCACATAGGCGGCGTGGGAGATAAGCCTAGTGCAATATTAGCCTGGCAAAATCCCTAGGATTGATTCGGCGGCGCTGCTTACTGAAGCCAAAATTTGCTTAGTGAATTCAGGATGGTGAAGTCACTGATGAACAGCAAATTCTGGAGACAGTGGGAGATGAGCATCACAAAGGACACGGAGGGCGCAAAGCGCTTACCTTGTGCGTGGTAGTAGAGGCGAAGCCGTAACCGCACAAGGGATTGCTTCCGAGCTGAGACACCTCTGACTCAGCCTCTGCTAAAACTTTAGCACTGAGCCTGAGTCAGCTCGGTAAGCAGGGAGATCGACGACATCGACTCACTCCGTAGAGAAAGAAGATTTTTGGCGAAGCCATAAAATAAATTGGCAGCGGCGGTGCCGCTGCTCACTCGCATCGGGTAGGCGCAGAGGCCTCCGAAAAACTTCCCTACCCCCGGAATCCAGTTTTACTCCAAACCCGTGTAATTTTTGAATGGCGTACTCGTGGGCTCGGATAACTCGAACGGCCATTGCCAATTTTAGATCTCGGTAATCATCGGCGGCTGATAGACACGGAGATTGCCGAGGTCATTTGTCAACTTAGCCACAGAAATACTGGTTCGAGTCTATCTCGGCAAGAGCTGGGCGCCATCTCCCGAGTCACCTTTCTTTCTTCTTACGCCATAAATTGCCTCTTGATTTCCGAGTCAACACACCTACTTGAATGCAAGAGGTGAGCGATCTCTGGATCACTAAATACTTCCCACGACCCCCCCCCCCGTGAGAATGATGGGCTGACCATATCCATATCGATCGCGCCACTGAGCAACGCGTCGCCATTCGTCTCTCACTTTAGTTGCCTACAGTCTCGTCTCTCAGGTCTTTTAAGTGCCTTTCCAGCACCTTCCAGGTCAAGGCTGCTCTTACAGAGATGGACAGAATGTCGCGGTACAGCCAAAAGAAGTCGATTTATCGTCCAACATAGATGTTTTCACATAGATACATTGATAGCAATGGAGAAAACAACTTGATTTTCTGAGCTACTGGAGAGGGTCGAGGCAGCGACGCTGGATGACGAGTAAGCAGTGGTGAACTGGCGGTCAAGTGGCAGTGCTTCCGGTGATCCGATCGTCCATCAATCATTTCGCTTAACCAGATCAAATTGTAAGATCCAGAGATCGCTCACCTCTTGCTATGCAATTGGACTGTGCCAGTCCACCGAAAAATGCATATCGATTATGTGCCACCATGAATCCATGATTGAACTTTTCGCTTTGTCGGGCTCTCGTGTTTCCTTCGTTGATGCGGGCGCATACTAATAGCGTCTTTTATTCCTTTGATTGTTGCAGGTGGCGTGAAGAACAGTCTAAGCAACCGCCTTTCAAGCAAAATCGCTTCAATCCGAGCACTTGGCGCCGACCGTTCCTTCGTTCCGAAACGGAACCTTTATCTGTCAAAGAAATGGCTGAACCGGATGTATGTTTCCGGGTGGCGGAGTTCTGTTTGTGTCATTTGATTCAGAGTGGCCACCCCCGCTTTGTACCAACCCATTACAAAAAAACGATGAAAGGCTTTGAAACTTCAACCTCCCCCATCCACATCCTCTCATCTATTCCACGTCGGAATGGCTTTCCAAACACCAGACGATAGGGCCTCCGACGACTGCGAGCCTTTGGTTGCCACACAGCCGGTTGATGATCCCAGCGAAATTGTGGCTGCGACTGGATCGCTCTGTGAGACCGAAGTCTCTTGGGAAGAGGTCCCAATAGTGCTGTCGACACCATCCGACGATGAACCCTTGGTGGCGACGCAACCAACCAACGAATCGGAACGCCACCCTGCGTTCGACTTGAACCTCGACTGCGGCTTTTTGATGATACCATATCCAAGCGCCTACGAGTCCAACCGCAAAGATGCTAGCCTGAAAACCTTGACAGAACCAATAACACCGCCGCCAAACGCGAGACACTCACCGATGTGGTCTTTTAAAGTAAGTTCTTCTCTTTCATGTTTGGATTGCCGAACTTAAGACCGTGATATCAGGAGAGCGACAAGATCTGCCAAGTTTATGACCACCGCAGTTTTGAGTACCTCAGCCAAGGTGCTTCGTCAGTGGTGTCGAGGGCCATTGCGATAGGTTCAAATAAGAAAGTGGCTGTCAAAAGAATGCGCTTCAAAGGCGTATGTTCCTCCAGGGCACTGTTTCAACAACATAGACTGACGACTGTTAGTGTTTGCCCGATATCCAGTGGCAAGGTCGTACCGAGGTGAGTTGCTCGCATCCAGATTCCTCACCAGGTTCGGTATCAATTGATTGATAGATTACCAACCTTCAAAGTTTAAAAGATTTTCCAGGCGTCAACCAGATCATCGAGGTCTTTGAAGACGAAATAGCCAACACCGTCGGTCAGTTTGACATCCCTGCTGTTGCCCCGCCCATGTGCCGACCCGACGCGGGCAGATATCGTCCTGGAGTTGGAATCTGGAGGTGATTTATTTACTCGGGCCATAGACCATGACCTTGGTGGGTCCGCCGCTCTCCTAGCTTTTTCAACCACACTGATGTCTGCATTTTTCGAAGGAGAAGACACGTCCAAAAACATTGTGCGCCAGATCTGTGGTACCCTTGCACGACTTCACCGATGGGGAGTTACCCACCGCGACGTCAAGCCACATGTTCGGCCTCACTTCATTCATGTCTGATACCTTGAATAGTAATGTTGCGCATCCGCAGAATATCTTGCTGAGCGACAGTTCCACAACGCCCATCGTGAAGATTGCAGATTTCGGCCACGCTAAACGTGAATTGGCTGCAATGAAGGTTAGATATCCACCACGCAACGTTTATTTCGTTAACTGACGCGCCAGACGTTATGTGGAACTGCCGCGTTCATGGCACCGGAGATCGTGAAAGGCCGCCCCTACGATATCGCAGTCGATGCGTGGAGCTTCGGGATCACCGTGGCGCTTTTGTACGCACGTCACTTTCTATTGCGTGCGCTTCTTCATGTTGGCCATGTTCAGGCTTTCGAGAAAATGTTCACAGATCCTTGACGATATTCACTCGAACGGGTTCGATGACCTTGTCGTACCGAAGATCCTCTCATGTCTGAAGGAGGAAGGTGCCACACCTGACGGTACGTATAACTTGTCGCTTTTATTCTTACCTGATTTGTCCCTCGTAGGACAGAACTTTGTTCTTAAACTCCTAGAAATCGACCCCAAGACGCGTATGTCATGCCAACAGGCCCTCAAGCACCCTTGGCTGTCTACTCCACGATCCGAACCCATGGACGAGCATCGTGCGGGAACCACTTTAATCGAGCGCACCAGTTCCCTCAATCTTCTGGACCTGAATGGCGAAGTCGCGAATCTGCCCACCGCCACTCTCCCGAAAGGCATTCTGAAACAACGTCAAGGCAATGTCGACAAACTTGCGAGTCCACTTGCCGTTCCGAAGAAGGGGAAGAGGTCAGCTGAAGTATTTGAGGACATGACGTCGGGTTGGTCCGACAGGAAAAGACTGCGGTTCCAGACGGACCATGAGAAGGGCGACATCAGACCGTCGCCTGTGCCTAGAAGCGGTCTATCGCTGTTGGAGAATGCACACGAGAAGGATGGTGGGGATAAGGACGAAGACGAAGACGACGAAGAAGATTGGTAATTTCAACCCAAACCACGTGCCCGGTTGAAAGTCGTGCTGGATCACCAGTTTCTTGATATTATATTGTCCTGTATAATGTACCGCACGTATCCCACGTTTTTGTTACTAATACTCGTATTATATGCCGTTAGATGCGCAGGTGAAAACCCCGCCTACTTCCGCTGCGGCGTAGCTTTGGATAATGGATTCGATGGACACCTATGATAATTCAGTAAAAATTCACGGGTGAGGGTGGTGGGAAACGCACGTATGTACCAGCGACGAGCATGAAGAAACCGAAAAGGATCAGGAAATAGTTGATCACGGTTTCGATGCTGCGCCACGGTCCCGCCCATCTCGTTTTCGCGGGGTAAAGAATCAGGTATGCCGTTCCCCAGTAGATGAAACCGAACCACCCGTCTGATGGGTCGGAGTGAGCGAAGGTGTCGACGCAGATGGAGAAAGAGTAGACGTACCGAAGAGAGAGCTCATCAAGGAGAGCATGTCAGAGAAGAACGGGATGACCTCTGCGATCAGGAATGCGAACACCCAAGTGACACCGATGATCCCGGCCCAAGCACTCCAACCGACAACCGTGTTTGAGTATCTGTGCTCCGAGTTGCGGAAAAGGCGGAAGAAAATGAAGCGGGCTGTAACGGACTGGGAGAGCGTCAGTGACAGTCTCACCCCAAGAACAAGAACCCAACTGAGTATAAAGATCCTAGGTACACTATGGTCGGGATCGCGAAGGAGAAGGCGATCTTTTTGTAAAGGGGTTGCAGCGATCCGAATGCAGGCGCTATCATGTATTGGTTGCCAACTGCGTGCGTAAGGTTTAGTGGGAAAAGGATCGCCAAAATAGAAAAACTAACCGTAGTGGTACATTATGCTTCCGCTGGGAAGAGGCTCAGTTCAAGTTACTTATAGAAGTGTGGAAGAACTAACCAAAGAGTGAACACGACGACTTCACAGATCGTTACCGCCCACAGAGCTTTGGGGAAATCCTTCGGTTCCTTCATCTCCGCAATAAACTAGAGCAACATAATAATGAGGATTACGGAGCGGTGGGAGGGAAGTGCGGAGGACCGAAGGGATGGTGATCTGCCCAATTAAGGTGTAGCTGATGTTCAAAAATGCGGACATTCCTGCAAACCTTGGTCAGTGGAAACAACAATTGAGTAAAGAGATTGCGGACCAGTGACAAATGTGGTCCCCGCAACGGGGAAATTTGTGACGATCGGGGCCTCACCAGCAATGTAACCGAACGGCTCGCTCTGGATTCCTGAAAATATAATGGCCAAGAGGACGGCGAGCCCCATTGTGATGGCACTGAATGTGCCCAACCAACTTAGTTGGCTGAGGGTACGCGGAAGACTCAGGAAGAAGCAGAGGACGGCGGCGATGGCGCTGGAAAATATGAGGCTCGGAATTGGTTTGGGAGTGAAGAGGCGCACCTGAATCCTATGGTACACAACGCCGAGTTCGACAAGGTGTTTAGAAGCTTTGCTCCCACAAGGCAATGAAGACCTAGCCGAGAATAAATATTCCTCCTCGGACAAGTTCGAAGAAACGAACCTTGGATGAAAGTATTGTTCAAAATGAACATTACAGCAGTGGCGTTGTACGCCCACTCAGATCCGCCGAATATAATGCGTCCAATGTCGCAAACGTCGCGAACTTCCGGGTGTTTCATACAGAATTTCCATACAATCAAAGCTGCGTATTGCATCAGCCCACCGAATATGACAACCAGAGACGGCCTGACAGGTATATTGGACGGTGGCGGCGACGCCAAAGGTTACGATAATCCCCGGGACCAACCCGAGCACCGAGTAAGACCTTGACCAGTGAAATAAGAATGGCAGATAAGAAACGCCAAAAGAGTAAGGCGCACCAAGGGAAAGACAAGATGGCGAGGCAAATATATTCCGAGAACAAAAGACCGGCAGTCTGACATTCGTAAGACGAACGAAAAATCCACACTGAGCTTGGAAACACACCTTTTGCCATGAACATGTCCGATATTGAATCTCGTGTCCGCTTTCTTTGGCAATCTGATCGGAAATGCTGTAGGTGCTCCCGACGAAGGATTCCTCGTCCGTGGTATCAATTTTGGGTTCCTTGTCGGACATGTTCGCGGTGTGTTGCGGGAGAACGTGGGGGCGTGGGGTGTGGAACCGTTGCGAACAGATATTCCTTTTAAGAGAACTAATAAATGGGGAAAGATGTGATACGCGCGGATACGCGTCGATGCTGATTTGATGGGGTCAATATCTTGCGTCGCAAGTCGTGCAAAAGGAAGGAAACCGGGGAGACCTGGAAATCTAGTTCTTCGTGGAGAGAACGAAGCAAGACGTCTCCTGGGATTTTTGTTTGGCCCTTTTTTCACTGAAACGCGAGCATACGAATTCTGCCATTTGATCTCAAATTGCGCCATTTTGGGGTATGATGATGTCACCATTTTCACGTGTTGCAGTAATTACTAAATGAATTCAAGTAGCCATTTGCCTCAGGCCTAGCCCAGTGAGAATGATCTGTGGGCTCCTACGCTCAAATGTGCTCAAATGTGCTTCTTCAAAGGAGCACACATCCGAGCGCATCCGGGCGCATATCAGCATATAATCTGAAAAATTCATACGCTGGGGTATGTTCAGCTATGCTCAGATGTGTGTTCCCGCTGCCATGCCCATATTTTCCCATAATACTATATATTCACTTGCTAAATATAATACAAAGCGCTGCTGTCCCCGCGCCCCGCCCACTCGCTAAGTTCGCCTGCCGCTCCGGCTACCAATCAGCGCTCCCGCCGTCGGAGTCGCCGCGTCGAAGTCCTGCCGTGGATGTATTGATATAAACCTAAGGAACCCGCGCCAGTCAGGAACATATACATACATACACATGACATAAATTAAACTCACTGTCGGCGCCTGAATTACAACGAACACTGCTGTCCGTCGAAGGCTAAAAGCACCATAATATTATTAGATATATGCATAAAGATACGGATTGGGAGCATACCGTGTAGCTGACCCGAAGGGGCAGGCGACGCACGTCTAGATAGAATGGTGAGTACAACACATGGAATCAAATAACAATTTACCTTCAAAAAGGGCACGTTGGCCGAGAACAACCTTAAAATGGTATGAGCAGGGATCTTATACGAGGTCAGAGGCTTACATTAGGTTGGTTTTGGTACGCCGGTGAGATCGCATAGTGAGATCTAGGAGAGTCGGGCAAGAGGAAACATCAAATGCTTACTAGTCATCCGCGGAACCCACGCCGACGACAACGACAATGCTCGCGTGGCGTGCCATGCCTGCTCACGGCGTTAATGGTGGTCGAGGGAGGGAGAGAGGGCAGGAGGAAGAAGGAAGGGAGACGTACAGGAAGTGGCATTGGCTCAGCCATGTCCGCGGAGAGCAAGGTGATGTTGACGCCCTTGATGCCCGCTATGCTGATGATCTCGCCCGCGCCGGCCTCGTCGCGCTCGACGCGCTCCATGCCTTGCGAGTGGTCAGTTAGCCGTCGTTTGAGCTAAAGGAGGGAATGGACGCACGACGCGGACGTAGATCTTCTTCACGCGGCCCTCGCCGACCTTGTTGCCCTGCAGGTCGATCCCAATCAGGGCCTCGCCGGGGCGGACGGCGCCCGAGTGCACGCGGCCGAGGTAGAGTGTCCCGGCGTACGGATCTATCCTATCTCAAGTTAGGTGAATGAAATACAGCCACCGGCGGACGTACCACTCTCAATCTGAATCGATCATGGGAAACGCGAAGAGGTCTGCCTCGACCTGCGCGGGGCACGAGGTCGGGCGGTCGGATTTGTTGAGGACGACCAGAGGTCTGCGCAATGAGAGATTAGGTTAAGCGCAGTGCAGGTGGAGGGAGACGCACTCGCACTTGAGCTTGAAGCCCCGCGCGAGGACCTTGGAGAGGACGAAGCGGGTCTGGGTCATGGGGCCCTCAGTCACGTCAACGACGAGCGCGATGCCGTCTACCATGCTCAGAATATGCTCGACCTCCCCGCCAAAGTCCGTGTGTCCGGGTGTGTTGACGATGTTGATGAGGTGCGTGCCGGCGCCCCAGTGGTCGGGGTGTAGAAGACGGAGGTGCATTTTGAGAGGATGGTGATGCCGCGCTCGCGCACGAGGTCGTTCGAGTCCATCACGCGATCCGTGTGCATTTGCGCCGTGGGGTCCGCCGCCGCCACAGACGCAAGGGTTTCAGGGTCCCGGACTGAAGTTTTGATAGGAAGCCAGAGCCAGAACATCACCAGACGAGAATCAGAAGGTGGAGGAGGGAGAGAGATGGCGGGGGAACAAAGCAGGCGGAGAGGAAAGACGGGAGAAGAGGGAGGATGGCAGAGGGAAAGGCAGTGGGCGACGCGCCGGACGGAGATGGTGGTGGTACGGGAACAAGAAGTGTTTCAGACTCCGCCGCCGCTCCCACGCCCAACGACGGTCGCGCTATTGATATCCTGCGGGCGCCGCGTCCCGCCCTTGGAGCTTCAAGTATCTTACCGGAGAGAGCTATAGAAAACGACAAGTCGGAGAGAAGCCAAAAAAAAAAATCATTGTTGATCGATCCGATAAGTAATATCATGATGTAATTCGTACATAAGATACCGCCGCAAACGCTTTTGAGCAGAAAGTCCTGATCTGGAGCACATTTCAGCGAATCTCAGCGTAGTAGCCCAGAGACCATTCTCACTGGGAGGCCTCAGGGACCACGTTCTTTCAACCCCGCCCGACCCGAGTATGATTCTTACTCTCTTGCAACTCTCCGGAAAATGTGCCTACTACCCAGCCTCCCCCTCCTGCTATCCGAAACAACCTGGTCCTGTCCTCCTGTCCTACTGAGAGATTCTCTCGTAAGATAACGCTCCCGTCTGCTGTCTGGCGGCTGTGGGATTTTGTACCATGTGGACAAGAGTCAAGACCCGCGTAACATCCACCTCTGATAACCGTATTCGTAGCGCGGCGTACCAAGAGGTGTCATGCGGAAGGCGGAAGTTCAAGTATCCTCTTCAGGACGAAACGAGTATGTTTTCAAGTTTATGTACAATGTGCTGGCAGTGGCAATATGCAAACACATTTCTCATTTGCCGAGAAAACATCCATAGGGGTGCTCAATTCTTAGGTCGGTCGGTCAGGTCGTTAGAATAAATAAAATAAAATAGAAATGTTTCAAACTCCGCTCGGCTTGAATTCTGTTTACATACCTAGCCTTCCACGCCACTGGAGACTCTTACACCTCCCATCCCTGCTGCCTTTCTCCATCTTTCTCAGAGTTTCGTGTGATCATTAGGGCTGTAATTAACTCCCTGCTTCCAGTTTATTAACACGTTCATCTTCAAAGCCATCCAAATCGTCGGCATCCTCTTCTAGAGCAGCGAGTAGATTCTCAGCAATGAACAGGACATCTGAGTACTCTTGGATTTTGGTAGCTTTAGGCATGGGTTGAGCGCTCCGGATGGATCCAGAGAAAAGGACAAGCGGAGTTGGAAATTTGGAAATTTATTTTACTTATCTACACGACCCGACCAACCGACCTAAGAATTGAGCACCCCTCATGATATATGGTCCAAGATTTGATATCTTTTTCGCACTCGTCGTTGGAATTGATGGTATCGGCGCTAGTCCACTAGGATCGAACATCCCGAATTGCACAGGGCAAGGAGTGAGTCAGGAATTGTTATGAGGAAGCGAGCGTTTTGCCAGTTACCCGGTTGGGTCGGCAGCGGCCTGTTCGAACGCTAACTCTTGAGCGTTGAGCGCAATCTTTATCCCGGTCATCGTGCGAGCGTCTTGGAATGTAGTTGTACTGAAGCCGTACAGCATGAGCGCACTGCCGGATAATGATAGCCAGTGTTTTTTTGTTTCTCTGGTTCCGTAGTACTCATGGCGGAGGATTACAGACCGACAGCCTTGAGCCCCAAGTTCAGATGGGATTCAAAGGACCCCATGTCGGCAGAATCAAAAGCGGAAAAAAAGCTGTCCCGGTGAAGAACGGCCTTCAATACAGGTTGAAGACAAGCCAAGGCTTCAACTCATGAGGGAGAAGCATGGTTGAACGTGTTGCCAGTCGTAAACTTAATTCAAACCGTGGGAAAGTTACTTGATTTCCGATCAGCTTGGAGTCGCCCCCCTTCATACTTATTCTTCCCCAAATACTACGACTGATTGCCGGGAAATCCATACCAACGTTTCAAGCGACACACTGTACAAGAAAATTTCATTTTATACATGGCTACATGACGATGCATCCCCAACCACCTTCTTCTCTTCTCGCTTGTTCGCGTCGTGCCTCGCGCGCAATCTCTTCCTGGCGCGCGAGCTCTCGGTAACGCGCTGCATCAATCACCCTCTGGCGCTCCCGCCTCTGACGTTCCTCCAACATCACCCTGGCTTGGTACTCCTGCAGTTGAAGTTGCCGCCGGGCATGTGCCTCGTTGCGCGCTGCCTGTTGTTGGATCTCGTAGGCATCTACCCAGGCATTGTGTACGACCAGGGCGGGCTCTTCTGGCGGAACATTATCGAACGGACCTCCATGAGCTGAATGGAGGTGTGGATAGATCTGGGCGCCCTCAAAGACACGCATACAGACCCAACAAATATGTGCGCCACATCTGCACGTCATGTGGTTGCAGCCCTCTGTTTTTTGTATCCATACTGAACAGGAAGGGCAACGGTTGGCACCATTAGCTCTTGCCCATTCTTCATTCCGACGTTCTTGCTCTCCGGGGTCCTTGTGAAGTCGCCTGTCGGCGCAACTCATCCCCTCATGCGCTTCTTCGTCGCACGAGGAACACACCGACAAGAAACAAGAAGGGCATATTATCGGCATTCCGTTGGCATTGGTGCTAGACCGGTAGACCTGACTACAATCCGGAGTCTTGCAGTATTTCAGTTCCTGTGGATGCCGTTCAATGTAGCGCAGAAAAGCGGTTTCCAGGAGCTGATGGAACTGCGGTGTCGGTAGAAAATTCTCGATCGTCGGGAGTGGAATCGGAGTTTCGCAAGTGGCCTCGTTTCCAAGGCACACCAGCGGGAAATTGTCGGCGGTTGAAAGATAGTGGCGAAGACATCCATTGCAGTAGGTGTGGTCGCATCCCAATGTAACTGGGTGCGAAACCTCGTCATAACAAATCGGGCACAGTACGTCTGCAGGCGTCCTCCCGGCGTAGCCCGCGGTTTCCTCAAGGGATTCGTCAATCAGTTTTGTGAGAATATGCCGGGCCTCTTCTCCGCCTTTTATGACGACCTTGGCACGAGGCGCGAAAATCAGCGCGGCATTGTCTTCGCCCAACCTTTCTTTCAATATCGGTATACCTCGCTGGACGAAAAACCGAACGGATTGTTTCTTCAGGAACACGGACCATTCCAGAGAATCCAGGCGATCAACCTCGGCTTTGATTCCATCGCGCGCGCTGGCAATAGCGTTTGAATCTCCGTACACCTTGACGATGCACAGCTTCCAATCAGCTCTGGCGTATGCACCCGTGCGCCCGAATATCGAGGCAAGGAATTGAGTTCCGCCAGCGGACCTAAAGGATCGATGCCAGCAGGTTGCGGGCAACTGTTCTCCTCCCGCCAACGTCTCGACGCGAACTTTCATCGACCCAACTGCCTTTTTATCCTCTCCTAGCACCTTTATCTGCATCCTGCCTGGAACAGAAAAGATACGGATATATGCTGTTTTGCTGCTAACGCCCTCCGCGAGCGAGTCCCATGTACGTTTCTGTGCCTGGTATTGCTGGAGAGGGATGGAAAGGATATATTGCAGTGGATCTGGGAGCCTGAGACGAAGAGAGCAGTTTCCCAGATAAGAGAGTCGTTTTCCCGCCAGCGAATCGTGAACCTGTTTCGCTACTTCCCAGCTCTCGAAGCGCGCTTTCACAGTCATATTTCCCTCGATATCATCTCGAGCAACAACATCCCAATGTTTCAAACCGTTCCCTGCGGTGATTTCCACTGCTTGTTTTAAAAATCGGAGACCGCTATCGATATCGTAGGAAATGGGTCTCAGGAACTTGAGTTGTTGCGAACCCGTGAAGTGTGTGACGGTCTCTGGGGAAACGATCATAGGGAGTCCAGTGATCTTGATTGCGCGCTGCCAGCCCGGCGGGCGCTGTAATCCAGGGGGTGGTTGGTTCATCTCCACGCGTACCTGGCGGCCTCCACATTTTTGACGGTTTAACACTCTGACCTTGGCTTCAGCTTCATCTACGGTCTGGAAAGTGGCCACCACGCTGTTGGAGGGCGCTCGCCACGACAGAGTCAAGGTATCAGACTCGCGTGCAGAATTGCCCATCCCACCGAACACGGCATTTTCCGCGACCTCGAAGTGTAACCTTTCCTGCCTGAATTCGATGTCCTCCAAGCCAGCGGCAATGGCGCCCCCCTCCTCCGAAGTGGTGATCAACGTCGCCTCCAAATGACCATCAGGCAACTCCTTGGTCCCGGATATAAAAAGGCGCGTGGGATCCACTCCTTGCTGCGTAAAAAGGGCTTTGATTTCGTGCTGTTGCGCATCACCCGGTAGATTCTTAATTTGGATGCGGCATGTTTGGAAACCAGCGACAACCTCTTGGACCGAGATTCCCGCGCTGAAGGTGACGAGGCTGGACCCAAGGACGATGCGTTGAATAATTTTAGTCGCCTCCTCTCGCCGGATCTCCGCCTTGCGAGCTTCGAGTTGAATCTGGCGGGTTCGCCGAGCAGCTTCCTGCTCCGCTGCTCTGGCAAGTCGAGCTACTCTCTGCCTCTCCACCTCGGCCTCGCGTTCAGCCTGTGCTGCTCGCATTGCTTCCAAGCGTTCGGCGTCCCTTGCCGCGTTTGCTCTCCGCAGTCGCTCAGCTTCCTCGTGTGCTCGCCGGGCGGCTTCCTGCTCCGCTGCTCTGGCAAGCTGAGCTACTCTCTGCCTCTCCACCTCGGCCTCGCGTTCTACCCGTTCCGCTCGTATCGCCTCCATGCGTTCGGCGGCTCTTGCCGCGATTTGTCTCCTCAGTCGTTCAGCTTCCTGAACCTGGAGCCCTGTCAATATTGTATTGCGACATATGAGACATAGCATATGTACCTGTGGATCATGCGCGAACCAGCATTTAGCACCTTTGGCGCACTCCCCTTCTCTCCATGCACGACACGGGATTTCTCCCCTTTTTGGACGAGAACGTGTTTGTGAGGAGGCCGAAGCTCTATCAGCCTCGACTCCTGGTCTACTCGTCGATGCGCGCTCGTCGGATCGAGGAAGGGGAACTACGGCTGGAGCGATTTCTGGTTTCTTGTTCTTACTAGGGTCCTGTCCCTGCACTGGTACAGTCTAAAGAGAGAAAGAATTAATTTTCGTGATAAATCTGAATAGCTGAACGGACTTGGTGAGTGAATTTGCAGTTGTCCCCATAAGGGCAGTGTCCCTTTAGAAAGAACTTGCACGGTCGACCTCTTGTTTCTGACATCGTGGTAGTGGTGAGGACCACAGCGTGGTCGGAAGGCGGCTCAAGAAGCCTCCAGTTAAGCGCCGTTTTGGCGCCAATACGTCTAGACTCTCGCTGAGATTAGCTCAGATGACACAGCCTGAGGAACTCAATCGCCGCATGGAACGGTTGGCATAGAGCGAGAGGGAACATCAAGAGGCATTGAGCTGCATGATATTCGCAGTGAACGCCGTAGACTTGTAGACGACAGCAGTTGAACGGTTGAGGTTGAAAGAGCACCCTTCGGCCCGGCATATCCGAGCCATCAGATGCCATTCACGTGACGTGCCTTGCCACTTTTTTCTGAACCCGTTATGGACGCGAGCATCGGCGAACCGTTCCTTCTCGCAAGTTATGGAGCTGCTCAGCGTTTCCAGAAATCAAAGGCAACGGGCAAGTCCAATGCCAATGTATACGCAACCCACGAAAAAATTGCGTCCGGCAGCTCCGATGGATACGCGACAGTAACAGCCCAGGGAGACGGCGTGCACGTCCTCGATGTATGCAACTCACACCGTTATAGTGTCCTAATTTCATTGTATTCCTAAGCTTTCAACCCTCCACCCGGTCATTTCTCACACACTCGGTCCATCCACCAGTTTTTCGTGTGCTTCAGTTACCGTCGGTTTTAAGGGGCAGCAAAATGTATGCGCTACCTATGCAGCAATTGCATCGTCTGCGGATGTCAATTCGGAAGACTGTGGCCGGACCCTATGGATGTGGCGCGAAAATCTGTCGAGTATTGGGGATCGGGCGTCGCAGAAGAAAAGGGCAGTGGTCCGTCGCTTTTTTTTTTGGCGGTTAGTCTCCGGGACTCAATGGACTTCACAGATGCCGCATTATATATCCGAAATCCACGCATGCAATGGGCGCTTGCTGGTTTTATCTCCCGCGGGAGATGTAACGGTCGTCGACGAGAACCTTGAAATACAAAGCACACGACCTCCACCTCCAAGTACCGTGTCTATCTTACGAGCCTTCGCTTTCCCTCGAGAATCTAGCTCTTTTTTGCCCAGTAGCATGGCCCTAGTCTTGCTGGAGCATTCACAAGAGTCGACGACGACGACTCTACGAGTCTTGGGTATACTAGGAGAAGACGAAGCCAGAGAGATTGGCAGTACCCAAATTGCCGTTAAATCAGACGTGCGTGCCATCCCGCCAGCCTTGAACAATTTTTTATTACGCCCTCCCAGGACATAGCCAGTGTCTCATGTAGCTCGTCGGGTTATCTGAGTGTCCTGGGTGAGCATGACAGACATGCCGAATATCTCATCTTACATCTCAATAGCGAAAGACGGGTCTTGGCATTCTTTTCAGATCGACTCCAAAAACGATACTGTCAGTGTCTATTCAGCTACTCAACCTCTACGTCTCAGGTCGCTCTCTTTCATCGGAAAGAGAGACGAGACCTCCGTACTGGCCGTAAACACCTCCCACGTTCTGCTCGCCGCAATTACTTCGCCTACGCGAAATATCGTCCTGCTCCTCTGGGATCTCCAGTACTCCGTTCTCCTCGCCTCCCACATCCTGGCCATTCCTTCGACACTCTCCCACCTCCCGAAACTCTCCATGAGTCTCCGCCCGGCGGCGGCCGCGTCAGCGCAAGCCCTCCTTATCCTCTACCCCCCGACAGACACCCAGGCTAAATCTGCGACGCGATCGAGTATCCTCGTCGTGCCAATGACGGTCCCCGCCATGTCGACCATCGCTAACGCCATGGGGCGCGCCCCGGCGGGCGCGCAGTGGTTGGTCCAGGCCTCCCCAAGCGACACGCTGGGCCCGGGCCGCGCCAAGGTCCTGGCGGCGGTGCAAACCGCAATGTCAAAGAACGAGCCACAGGCCGCCGAGAAGGCGTTCTTCGATTGGGAGAAGAGGGAGCGGTCGCCCATTGAGGACCAGACGGAGGAGGTGCGCATAGCCGTTCTTGGATTGGGCATTGATTGATGCCGGCAAGCAGAAGCAGGTTGAGCTGGGCCATTCCTTCGTGCGCGATCTTTTGACGGCGGTCTTGCCGCCCGCTCAACCACTCTCAAACCCGCCGTATTCCTCTGCGCTCGTTCGGTTCCTCCTCGAGCGACGTGTCGTGAGCGCAAGCATGGTCGGAGGCGGTATCCTCGCGGCCTTGAAGCTACGAGGCGACTGGGTAAGCCCGCCATCCTACATCCAAAACTAAATCAAGCCAAATGTGTTTTCTTTCAGGCGGCCATACAGCTATGCACAACACATGTCATCGACCTTGCCGAGTCCGACTGGATGTTTATTTTGCAGTGCGTCGTGGATCATAGCCGCAAGACCGACGCGACGGACGCGATGGAGGTCGATCCGCCGGCGCTGGGGGCCATCCCGAAGCTCCCGGCCTTCCTCGATGCGTGTGTGCGGTACCAAACATCGCCCCCGAGTCTTCGCGCGGCGATGCACCAGCATCTGCCGCAGCCAGAGGACGTAGTCGCCGTGCTGGAGGTATCAGAGGGATGGGTGGGCGCGTGGAAGAGTGCCGAAGTGATCGCCCTTCCTCCCAAGAAGAGCGTGGTCCAGAACGAGCACGGAGTGACCGTTCTCAAGGACGGATGGCGGCACGGGGGCGCGGGCACACCACCGCTGATAAAAGTCTGTTTCATTGGATCGGCGTCCGAGTCAAGATCTCATATTCGCTCAGGTGTTATCGTTCATCCAGACCGTCCTCGACGCCTCGTTCCTAGCCTTGCTCCAGCACACGCCGGCCCACCGCATTCTGCGCAAGGTCCTCGCGCGGATCGAGCCCGAAATCCAGCTCACGGAGCAGGTCGAGCTGCTGCGCGGCCCGCTGGAACTGTTCGCGCGGGCGCAGGCCAAGGCCGTGCGCGATGGGAAGGAGGGCAAGAAGGACCAGGGCGATTGGAGGCAGCGGCGGCGGCTGGCACACGAGCGGTCTGCTATGGCGGCGGGCGCTGTATATCAGTTGAATGAGCTTGTGTTGTAGTACATACATGTGTGGTAAAACTATGCAGGGAATGTACGACAGCGGAACGAGCCACGCGCGGCGGTAGACCGGGTGCAAGCACAGGAGGGCTGCGCGGGTCATAGAGGCTTCAAATGAATGTTCCGAGATGGGCTGAGTGGGTTCACGAGTGTGCATTTTCGAGAACTCGCCTAATAGCCACTCGGGGGGGGGGGGGGGGGGGGGGGGGGCGGGAAGACTCGAACCGTGTCTCGACAACCAAGACCAATCATCCGGTAAAATCAAAAAAAAAAATCAGCGAGCACTAGTGGTAGTGTCATCGAGTCTTGCTGTGAGTGACAGGCCACGACCAAGGTTATCCGGACCACACGCGAAGTCTTGCACTGACCCTCGATAACCTCTACCTCATTTGAGCCAGCATTCAATACAGAACTATAGATATAACGGCGGACTCGCCTACAACTACCCTGTCCAGTTCTTCGGCTGCGGAATCGCGTCAGCACGACACAACGAACACAGCGAAAAAGCACCGGCATACCTTGACCTCGTCGCCCAACCGCCTGATGCCAATCTCCATCCCGGGCTTCTCGTGCATGCCCTTCTCCCCCATGTCCCAGTTGTACCCGACGCCGACCGCGAGGCGTGTCCCGTCGCAGTTGAATGCAAGCGCGCCGACGGGGTTGCCGAACTTGGGGTACTGCCGCAGGCGTTTTTTGACTTTGTGGTCCCATATCGAGACCGTGGCGTCGGAGCCGGCGGAGGCGAAGGTGTTGTAGCTGGAGCAGAAAGGGTAAGGCAAGGATGGGGAGAAGGGAGAAATGGATGGACGCACACGGGGTGGAATGCAAGGGCGTTGACGGGATACACGTTGTCGACGTCGTCGACGGTGTGTCGATGGCATTTGAACGCATATTTTTTGGCCTGCGTTGCGGGCGAGGGGTCGAAGTACTCGACAGCGATGCGGCCTTCGACGGAGGCTGTCGCGTAGCCTGCGGATCCCGTCAATTGCTGTATTTTAAAGAAGCACAAAAGGGGAATACGCACCTTGGCCATCGGACATGCATGCCAGACTCCGCGTCATGTACTTAAGACTGCTCTCCCGCTGCTGCGCGGGCGTACCCATGTTGCGGATATCGTAGATGTTAAATAAGCGGCTGGCCATTGCGACGACGATGTTGTGGTTCGTCATGTCTATCGCATAGACGCGCTCGGGCGTCGTCGTAACGGACTGCTGGGGCGTCGACGCGCGGGGGTCCCAGACGCGAAGTGAGCAGTCCCATGAGCCAGAGACGAGAAGGTCTAACGGTTAAATTAGGGTGGTTAGGATAGCAAGCCGACTGAGACGCACGGGATTCGTCAGAGTAGACCATCCCCGACACCGCGTCGGTGTGCGAACCGACAGTTGTAATCTTCTCTGTCCCTATCTCCAAACTGAAAGGTTTAGAAAGAGAAAAAATGAATGGGGACATGAATTACTGTCTGACGGTTGCATCAAGGCCGCCGCTGAACCCATGAGATGAATCCGAAAAGCAGCACGTCAAGATTGCTGCCCGGTGCTCGAATTTTGCGAGCTGTTCAGACGGTTTGCCATTTGGGTCTCCAGCATGATAGAACCGCACTGACTGGTGCGTTTCAGGACGAAAAGGCTGGACTAGGGCAGAGAATACATACCGTGTCCCAGGAAGAAACGAGAAGTTTATCGGGGTCGGTGGGTGAATATTGGATGGAAGAAATGGTGTCGAAAGGGGGGGAAGGCAAAATTGAATAATATGGATCTACAAAACCAAGCTATAAAAGAAAGAAGGGGTCAGAGCGCATAGACATACCTGCCATGCTCCAACTCTAAGTTCAGTTCCAAGAAATGTTATTTGCTTTTGTTTCACTTCGACGGCGACGCTCTTGGCTCTTGCCACATTCAGCTGCATCCAAACTTGCATCCAGCTACACGCATCCTGGTCTGCCCTGAGCCTTTCATCGTGGAGCTGGGGCTGTCTAGGCATCGTTAACCATGTCCTTGTCTTCTACTTCCACCCTCAAGGTTCAGCTCCAAGGACATCTCGGGCCCAAAGCAGATATCTACTTCTCTACACTCAACCTTTTCGTAACTGGACAGACATCTCGCACTGAGTTTGACGAGTCAATTAGGGGAATACTCGATGCTCCGAATCTTGGTGTGCTCCATGTTTCCGGCCAAAAGCACGCCACTTACCTGTCTGTCTACAGTCCAACTCCACAACGCGCTCATAATTTCCTTGTTTGATGCAACAACACACAAGCGGCCGCCCTCCCCGACCGCGGCCCCGCGTCCTAAGCCCCCACCGCGGAAACGGAGACGCGTTCTGCCGTATCAGGGCCCTGGTGAAGACCTCGACGCGCTCTCTCTTCGCTCTGCACGCCTAAAACGCTGGGCTCTCTCCGTCGGCAAGCGCGAGCGCGAGCGTCTCAAAGCGTTCCAGGCCGCCCCGCTCGACGCGCGCCCACTAATGAACGACGAGATCTCTGCTGAGCGCGGTGTCATTCTACTCCCTGAACGCGGCGACCCGCCAGGCAGCCGTCTGCCGGTGCATCTCGCAGCGACCGCGGGCGCGCCGACCGTGCAGCACATCGCGGACCGCATGAACCTCATCTGTGCTCAGAACAATCTTGGTGCCCCGAGCCGCGCTGTCCCGTCTCTGATGAATCTCGCATGCGAAGTACGTTATTGAATTGGCGCGTGGTCCATGTACTAACGACGGCCTAGGCGATGCTCAAGCAACTGCTGACGCATGCCCTCACGCTCACTTCCTCCTCGCAGACGATCTCGTCTATCACACCGTCCACCTCCCGCTCCGTGTATTCGCGAACCCATCCGGTGTTGACCACGTCGTCCTTCAACACGCTATTCACGGTGTCGCCGGCGGATCTACCCAACAAGTCGGCCGCGGCATTGCGCCTAGGATTCATGGGTGAGGAAGATGGGACCGCCGATAGTGACCGCGATGTTGTTCTACTCAAAGACCGCGAGGTGCGCGACCAGCGGTGGCAAATAGTCGCGTTGCTTGGAGAGAGGAGTACAGTCCGTGAAGTTTTGAGGGGCAGGACTGGGGCTATCTAGAGCTTGTACGCATTCCCGGCATTTGTATACTATTTTCACGATTCGGAACAGTCGCCGATTCACGTGGCGGTTATCCGAAAAATACAGACGATTAAGAATAATTGTATCAAGATCGCTCTATGGCCCACATAACGGCCTAGATCATGCAGCCTCCTCGTCATCCGAATCGACGATAATCACGTCGTCTTCGGAAGATTTAAAAGAAGACTTGGACGGCGGCGGGGACGACACCACTTCCGCGTCATCCATGCCCGCCCCCGCCTTTTTGGGCCGGGCTGCAGCCACCAGCCTGTCGAACTCCGCTTTCTGGGTTACCTGGATGCAAACTGTCAGCAATTTCGCCTCCGCAGTTAAGAATGGCTTAAGCACCAAATGAGACTTATCCACCTCCGTCTTCTTCTTCTTGGCGTTGCGGTCCTCTTCCCATTTCTTGACCTCTTTGAGGAGTTGGTTCTTACTTTGGCGGTTGGGAGCGGATTTGTCAAGGTTGGCGTTCCACAGCATCGACCATCTGGGACATATAAGAATATACCGAGAACAAGGGGATCGAGTGAGAGCACCGTTGGTGGCGTGCCGCCAATAATTTATGGTTCCCGGTCGTAGGCAGTCCATGGCTCGCGAGCTTTTCTCGCAGCTGCTTCTCTTTGAGCGTGTCATATGACACTTTGGGCAGATAGTCGTCCTCGGCGGCCGCTCTGTAGGAAATTAGATTATGTCCGAGAATATGTATATAATGGGGGAGTCATACTTCTCCTTTGCCTTCCCCTTCGCCTTGGACTGCCCTCCCATGATGTCGGACCACTGCGCCTTTTGCGATTTCGACGGCGGGGCGGAGGGTTTGCCGGAGCTGCAGTTGTTATCCATGTGGGTATTGAGCTCGCGGTACTTCATGCTCTCTGCGCAGAGGGGGCATTCGACGACGGCATCCGCTGAACAAACCTCAGCGTCAAATCGAAACCTAAGGTCGCGGATGTACCCTTGGGCACATCGCCCTCGGGTGCATCCGAGGAGAGGTTACCCAGCCCGCCCCTTGATTCGGTACTTGGTGTGCGCGACGGCCCGGGAATACACGGACTGCTAGCATGACTCAATTTCCGTTTCTTGTTCGCGGGTCCTTCGGCAGGCTCCTGTTCTCTCCTCGCGAGACTCAGAATATACGGTCTGATGCATGTTCTCAGCTAGTATTCAGCACTATGTTAATACGAGCGCACCTAGCGAGCTTCCAGGCGGTCACAACCTCTTCTATCCCCGGATTTGGACGTATCTGGGTCTCTGATGTCGCCGTTCTGCATGTGGGGCACTGAGCCCGGGATGTCGATGATGCCATGAAGTCCCGTATGCACTGGACGATATAATGTAAAACACAACAGGCGAGCGACCAGATTTTCTTACCACCGAGCAGAAACAGTGACCACATGAGATGGTGACCGGGCCTTCGAGGAAGTTGGAACATATCTGGCAGCGAGTTGCGGTATCGAGGTGGCTGAGAGAAGACGATTCCTTGGGGAAGTCGGTGGGGTCTGGGATGTCTTGTGCCAGCAGGGTGCTTAGCTTGTTGCTATTCAGGTTCGGGACCATTTTGGGAGAAGGCAAGGCGCGAGTGTCACATCACCTGATGATGACACAGCACGCGACTGTCACAGTGTCAGTGCATTGACGGCATCCCGGACCGGTTACTGACATCCTCGCTTACCGATATTTTTTTTTCCCAGTTATTTTTATTTTTATTTTTATTTTGCGGAACGTTTGGAGTGGTTAAGAGTAAAAGCGCGGGATGAGTCACTCCCTGGTCTTGCTTCCCGTCCACACCCGAGGGTGTTTCATCCGGGCCGGCATAGCCGGAAACCCCTAACCCGTTAATTGTGAGGCCTTGGACTTCAAACCCGGCCAGAGGAATGCATGTGCCCGAGGAAATACTTAATGTACTTGTGTCCGACATTGTCGCTACACGTCGTGTGGGACTCAGCATCGGCTCCAGGATCCAGGCGGCAAAGCTGCCTGAACCCCATCATTGCCAACTAACCGATACCCACCAAAACCCCGGTCTCCCACGTCCAGTCTTTGGGGAGATTTTCCTCGTCCTTCAGGACATTTTTCCAGGTCTTCTTGACCAAATCTTTGTTGATTGCCTTCTTTCCCCATTTAACTCCGTTCATGAGTACACAGTCAATCGCTAGTCTGTTGTTTATTGCTCTCTTCCATCTGTTCTGAATTTCTCTAATTGAGGCGGGGTCTTTACCGTTTATCACTCGCTTGCAACGGAGTTTCCAGATGAGGTGTGCTGACTCAGTCATCATTATTCTGAACAGGCGTGTTGTTCCCGTGTCTCCTTTCGTGATCGCGGCACTGGCCATTATTTGTCCAATCACCGGTTTAGGCAGATCACCTCCTGTCTTCATCCTCCACAGCTCGCTGGCTAGTTCCCAGACCTCTTTTTGGCCTTGTACTTTGCATTGGGTTAGTATATGTTCCATGGACTCAGTGACCCCACAGCTACTACATGGTCCTTTTTCCTCGTGTCCTTCAATGTGTTTCCAGTGGCTTCCCACCTTGTACCCATCATGTATGGTCATCCATAGGAAGAATCTTATGCTTCTGGACACGTCTTTGTACTTTGTTGACTTCCATATTTTGCTAGCTGCCGGTCTGTTCCCTTCATCATCTTCTGCGGCCGCTTTCGCGAGTTCTATGTTTCTCCGGGTGGCATTTCGGTCTAATTTCACCGGGGGCAGGATGCAATCCGCCGGCCGGACAGATGGGCGGCAGATAGCCGGCAGATGCAAAAACCGCGCGATAAATGCCGGTTATCTGCCGGCCCCGCAGATTTTGGGCAGATATCAAATCTACCCGATATCTGCCCGGCCCCCAGATCCCGAGCAGATGTTGGGCAGATTTGATGTCTCCCGCATATCTGCACGTTATCTGCCCGGCGGGCAGATTCAAAATCTGCCCACCGAGCAGATTTTGAGCAGATGTCAAATGCCTCGCGGCAACACTTGCAATATCAGGCTATAAAAGCAAGCAGCTGACCTTTGCAGAAGCCCCCCTTGTCCCAAAGGGCCAAAGAAGCCGACGCCGCAGCCTCGAAATTCTCAGGGCAAGCAACGCAACACCCGAATGTGCACCTCCAGCAGCGCATGTTGCGCCAGACGCGAATTTGCGCCGACGGAACAGCCGCTGCTGTGGAGGGGAGGGGGAGGACGAGGTCCCGCTGAACGAAATGTCAGCGGGTACGGAAAGAGTTACTTACCTCAAAAAACCGAATTCGCTCGTGAGGAGAGAGGGCGCAGCGGCGGGTCCCAGTGTTGTTGTTGGTTCCGAGGCACGGGAGCAGGATGGTGGGGATTGCTTTCGGTACTATTGCAATACTAATAGTACCGGAGACCTTGCACGTGCAAGATCTCCGCACTCGTGGCTGTGTCGCCAATGAACTCGGGAGGGGAGAAGCATAATCCAAAAAAAGAAAGAGGAAGAGGAAGAGAAAAGACCACCAAAGATACCCCCCCAAAAAAAACGCTGGGACGTCACTTAACCGATGCGGGCGGCGCACAAATCTGTCGAGCAGACTGGCACGGGGCGCCGGCGGATGAGACTGGCAAGCACGGCCGGCCAGGATCATTGAGAACGTGGCGTGGGCGGAGTTCTCGCCAAGGGCACCGTCTGCAGCCTTGCCTCAGCAGAGCAGGGATGTTGCTCCATTGCGTGGAGCTTGTCGCCGATGAGGTCCTGCTGAAGGAGAAGTCAGCGGGCACTATAAGAAAAAAGAGAGAAAACTCGCCTTGAAATACGACAGAAAACCAAGTCTGCAAGACCGGGCACCGGAGTAGAGAGTGCGGGGGTGCTCGCAAGGAGGGAGAGCAGGGCCGGCGAGTGCTGGTTCTGACGCACCAGAGCAGGACGGCAGGGCGAGGGCGAGGGCGCCGAACACGTGTTTTCTTCACGGGGCTGGTTGTGCACGGACTGGCGTCGTCGGTGACGCCCGCGGCAGGGAGCGCAGGGGATGCGGGTGGGAACGGCGTGGGGAGAGATCAGTGGTGGGTTGTGGCCATACTAGTCACATAGTGGCATCGGGAGACCTTGCACGTGCAAGATCTCCGCTGGCTGTCCGAGTTCGGTGTGGTGAGGGGGTGCCGCGAGTGCGGCGGCCGCAACACCGCATTGTCGCTAGCGCATGCGGCAACCAGCAGGGCTGTGGATTGCGCGTGCAAATTGGTACGTGCAGACAAAAAATTGTTGAGGCGAGTGGTGAGATCACAAAGTACGCATCTTTAAACTCCTGTCTGCATGTTTAATGTTGACTGGGTGTGTAGGGAGGATGAGACCAACTGGCCGAAGAAAAACATTGTCGGCAAGCAGGAGTTGGAACGACAGCGAGGATGGTAGATTGTGATCGGACGTGCGCAGGCGGTAGAGCGCGAAACAACTGGGGAGACAGGTGATGGAGCCGAAGAGCAACTCGAATGCCTTGGCCATGTTGTGCGAGAGAAAGTATTGGTAGACCTGGAGGACATAAGCGGGTGCGAGGGTGTCAAATAGAAATGGTGTACCTGCACCATGGTGATGAGTGACTGCTTGACGTTGGCGAGCTCCGTTTCACCGCAGACACCAAGGTGCTTCTTGTTGCTGCAAAAAGTGAGTGGGATGGAAACTTGACAACAACAAAACACTCACGAAGAGATGGGACGTTCATCAGAGAGCTGGTCGACGGTGGTATTGGCGTTCATCATGAACACGTAGATGAAGGGGAGGCGTGGACGGTCGCGAGGAAAAGAATACGTGCAAGGATGAATATCTGGTCGGGGTTGGTAGATTTCTGCAAAATATCGGTCAGTAACTGTTTGATGCCAATGGAGAAACACGCAAGACGTGCAGACAGCGGAATCCCCTCGCTGCCGAGAAAACACTTCAGGGGATGCACCCGTACCAACTCCATTCCCGTCCCAGTGCACCAAGCAGGGGTTGGGCCGCTCGCAACAACTGCATCTTAGATTTCACCCAGAGTATGGTTTATGCGGAAACCGGGATCCGCACGCTTGGTTAACGAGATGACACACTCCAGGACACAATCTAAGGGCCAATGTGGTGTCTGCATGCGGTGTGCAAGAACTGCAATGCGCCAACGGAGAGCAAATGTGTGGACAGGTCTTCCGTCGGACGTGCAACCCGCCACAAGACCAGAGAAAAACTTACCTGCGATGCACAGCTTGCCCCCATTAACCTCTTTGCTCATAAACATCCTGCTCGCGCTTTGCCGAGTGCCTTGACCATTTATTCAACTTCGCGGCCTTGAGATGTTCGATTAGAAGCGGGTCTGTGTTGATGAGAGCGATCGGTTGGCCTCTGAGTCGAATGAGCATGAGTCACGAGCTAAGAAGGGAAATAGGCGCCCGGCTCAACAATGGCCGAAGTTGATGGGAGAAAAACCGGTCCCATTTCCAGGGGCTTTCATCGCCATCGACAGCTCTGTCGCTCTGTCGCACTTGTCCGGGTTGCGGAGTGTGATCAGATCCTACTCCGTGACGGAGTTGGCGGCACCTGTGGCCCCAATAAAATAATGACCTTCTCACCCTGAAGACTGCGCAGACCGACTCGCAGCAAGAAGTCAAGCAAAATCATGATACAGTTTGCTGGATCCAGATTTGAAGCAGAGCTGACAGAGAGAAAGGAACTAGGGGTGAGTAGAACCAGGTGCGTCCCTTACACTTGTGCGCTTGTTATTAATTACTGACCTGCCAGGTTCCTGTATCTGATGTGATTTACATTGTAGGCCCTAAGAAGCGAGGTTACGAGTGTCAGTCTGTCAAGAGAGACTACGTGGGCCCGACATTCTCTTATGCATCTTGGCTTCAACCATCTGTTCATTTCAAGAGCTATCATACAATTCATTCCGGCGTGATTCAAGTGAACTGGGACCTAGTTGGAGATGACCGCCCTTTCGTTGGTTTGATTTTGGTTGTGGGCTGTCGAGGTCCTACATCATTTTTATGTTTGCCTTTTGAGGGACTGCCTGCTCTGAGCCACTGTTTTGTTCGTAAAGTCACAACGAGGTGCGTGTTCATCGTTTCCTTCATTGCTTGTTAATTTGCTCCTAGTAATAATATGCGACTGTATGGGCCTGAAGTAAAAGGGTAAATCTCTTGGAGTTGGACTCGAATAAGTTGAGTACCCACCAGCCAAGATCTTCTGCAAATGCTCGCGAGAATTTATGGGTCTGACCGAAGATAGAAGCACCGTTTCGTCACGAAGGATCCCGGATGAGGCGAACAACGGCAATGCATAATCGCGCTGCTTGACCCTTGCTACTGCCCTCTACAAATGTGCTCTGCCCTCATCAGATCCCTGTTTGCCTATGGGCCGGATTTGAACTTCAACTACTACAGGTAAGTCTTCCATTCAACTTTACTTCCATTCGTCCTGACTCGGGCTTGACTTACAGTATCAGACTGCCCTGATTTCCTTCAAGCACCGAAACAATGGCCGAATTTCCGAAGGGAGGTAGAGGTAGATCTCGTTCGTATACTTATCGATGTTACTGACTCGTTCATTAGATCCGGGCGAGCCAACAATTTTGGGAACACATTTGAAGCTCGATTCCCCAGAGATATTTGTTATACCTTCAATGATCCTTCAACTTGACGCATTTGTATCACTGACACTCAATTAGTTCAATTGAACCCTTCTTCCTTCAAGCACCGAGGCTATGCTCGAGTGGTCTCAGGTACGTCCTCCCTTCATTTATACATTCTGTGACTCTAAATCTAACTTCCTGTCAAGGTGTTGCCTTGTTCATTCCGCCGTGACCGGAACACGGAGATTGCTCGTTTACCAGGTATGTGTATTTTGTATTCTATATTTTCGACTGATTTGATCGTCTACGGACACATAGATTAGATATCCTATCTTCATCCAACTTCTCGGAACCTTTAGCTTCCAATTCGAGCTCAACATCTTGAATGCAATTGAAGGTATGTTGACCACAGTCATTCACGTATTCATTTATTATTGACTTGTACTTCGGGTTCAACTTGTTCAAGAGTGACTAAGGTATCCTATGAAGGTATGTTGACTTGATACCTTCAGTGGGCGACTCATAATCTTGTTTAGTCCATCTTTCAATTGTTGTTTCGTTTCTGGTTTGTGTTCCCAGGAACTTGGTTAGGATTCCAGAGTGCCCTATTTTCAGTTCGACCAGATTCACATCTAGGAAATTCCTGCTTCAAATTCGGGCTTGAACCAATCCAATTCACAGAACACTCTCGTTCGAGGTCAATTCTGTTCAAGTCCGTCACTCCAGTTCACTGACATTTGATTTTTCAGACAAATTTCAACGCTGACACTTCCGGGCCCAAGGACTAACACTTCTACATTCAATTGCGGGCCGATTGCAAGAAACCTACTTGCCAGGTGGATATTTGGGGAGTCATCTCACCGTGAATAAAAGCCGCTGCACTGGGGGCAGTGACCGAGGCACTTGAAACCCAAGTGCAATGCATGCATGTCGTCGGCATGTCCATGTGACATTTGACAAAGGCCTTTATAACACGCCACAAAGGCCTTTGTAGTATTTACATCTTGTATTAACAAAGTACAACTCAGTGTTTAGTTACATACAATACTTGTGTCCTGCTCCCACCACGCACGCCACGGTCCCGCCCAAACCCGACCTCACACAGTGACATGTGTGGGAGGAGTGGGGAACGGGTGTTGTATTTAATTAAACACTTAGTTCTACTTTGTTAATATGAGATGTGAAGATTACAAAGACCTTTATAGCATGTTACAAAGGTCTTTGTTGCATGTCACACAGACATGCCGGGCACATGCATGCATTGCACTTGGATGTCAAGTGCCCCGGTCACTGCCCCCAGTGCTGGCGCGATGAACAATAACAAGTCCATCCTTTGATGTTTTCTTGGTAGAAGTGTTCTGATTGGGACCGAGACAAAAGTAAGTTGAATTTTCAAATATTGGCCGATTTGGACAGACCAACTCACCATCTAGATCATTAGGACGCCTTTCCATTGTGTATCAAAGGCCCCTGCGCCCCGAGCAAATACGAGTCCACACGTCCATATTTTATCGGTGAGGTCTTCCCAATTGGGCCAAATACAAATGTGAGTCAAATTCATTCAAATCTCAACCGATTGTCCAAGTCTCACTCACCATCTCAAACTTTAAGATGTCATCCTGATATGTATCAGAGGCGCTGGCGCTCCGAGCGAAAGGGGTCCGCACGTCGATGTCTTATCGACGAGGTTTTCCTAATTGGGCCGAATACAAATGTGAGTCAAACTCCTCCAATATTGGCCGAATGACCCGATCTCACTCACAATCTGGATCTTCAGGACGTCCTCTTACGTGTATTGAAGGCGCCGTCGGTCCGAGCAAAGACGAGCGCTTACGCCGATGTCTTTGCCGGGAGCTAGTCTGAAAACAAATGTAAGTCGCGTTTATTCAAATATTCATCAATTGACTTGGTTTCACTCACTATTTGGATCGTCAGGATGTCATCCTGATGTGTAGTAAATGCGCTGGCGCTCAGAGCAAAAGCGAGTCCGCACGTTGATGTCTTTTCGGGGAGCTATTCTAAATCAGGACGAAACAAATGTAAGTCTAATACATTCAAACATCCACCGATTCACTCAATCTAACTCACCATCTGGACCATTAGGACGCCATCCCGTCATGTATTAAAGGCGGCGGCGCTGCGAGCAATGACGAGTCCACACATGGATGTTTTTGCGTCGAGACTCTGGATTAAGATAGATGCGAATGTAAGTCCAATTGACTGGAATCCTCGCCAATTGGCCCACGGACCGCATCTTTCGTAGCCTCGCTCGCGCCTCCGCAACTGTGCCAAGGTCCCTGAGTCCGCACGCCCACGGCGGCGCCGCCTTGATAGCAGGAAATAAATATTGTGCGAAAATTGTGTGCGCGAATCAAAAATGTGTGCCATTTATTCAATGAACAAAGTGACCATCGCTGTACATACTGGTGTTCCCAAATTAGGTGGCAATGTCGGACTCGATCACTTGCCCCAATTTGGAAGAGTTTCACATTCCCCCTTCATTTCGTTTAATTTTCGCTTCTTCTGCTTAAAATCCCCGTTGGTTAGATCTCTCTCGTGAATCATTCACTCGAAAACGGCAGCTCGTGAGTATTTGAATCGAGAACGCAATTTACTCTAATCGACTAAATTAGACCCGTTACGAATCTCTGCGCGGCTCGCGAACAAATGGCGCGCGCGTCTTGTCCAAACGAAACCCAGCGCAGCGCAGCGTCCCGGTTGCAGTGCTCATCAGCGCAGGTCGGGCGACGAGGGAGCGGTGGGTGGCGCGCGCAGCGTGGCATCCCACCCGTGCAGCTCCTTACGGAAACGCCGCACAGCGTACCGCTGCGGTCGCCTCGCACGCAGCTTATCCCTGTGGGCGGAATAACCGTGAACGGCCGCTCTGCGTCTCGTTTCGTACGCAGGGCCACATGCCGACTTGGGAGCGGACGCGGGCGCGCGCGCAACTGGTCCCCGCGGGCACCCGCCCCAGGGCGCGAACTCGTGCTGCGAGCTTCGAGCTGGGCGTGGGCCCTACGGGATCTGGGCATCTTGAGCCCAGTCACGTGGAAAAGCGGGCGCCGTGCCCGTGCTCGTGCAGTGGAGTGGACGGCCTCGTGGCGAAGCCGGGCGCGCGAGACGAAAGATGTCGGCGGCTGCACAAAGCAGCCACACACAAGCCGCACATGCAGCGCTGACCGCGGATTCGCGGCAGCGGTACGTGTGGGGCTCGGGTCGTACGCGCCGCGGTATGATCGTGCGGAGAGTAAGTCGAATTTATTCAAATATTGGCCGATTTGGACAGACCAACTTACCATCTAGATCATTAGGATGCCCTCCCGTCGTGTATTAAATGCCGCGTCGCTCCGAGCAAAGACGAGCCCACACGTCCATGTTTTATCGGCGAGGTCTTCCCAATTGGGCCGAATACAAATCTGAGTCAAATTCATTTAAATCTCGACCGATTGTCCGAGTCTCACTCACCATCTCGAACTTGAGGATGTTATCCTGATGTATATAAAAGGCACGGGTGCTCCGAGCAAAAGCGAATCCGCACGTCGATGTTTTATCGACGAGGTTTCCCTAAGTGGGTCAAATACAAATGTGAGTCAAATTCATTCAGATATTGGCCGAATGACCCGATCCCACTCCCAATCCGGATCTTCAGGACGTCCTCCTGACGTGTATTGAAGGCGCCGTCGCTCCGAGCAAAGACGAGCGCTTACACTGATGTCTTTGCGGGGAGCTATTCCAGATTAGGACAAAAACAAATGTAAGTCGAGTTTAATCAAATATTCATCGATTGACTTGATTTCACTGACCATCTGGATCGTCAGGATGTTGTCTTGATGTGTATCCAAGGCGCGGACGCTCCGAGCAAAAGCGAGTCTCCACGTCGATGTCTTTGCGTGCGGGGAGCTATTCCAGATTAGGACGAAAACAAATGTAAGTCTAATCCATTCAAATATCCACCGATTCTGGAACATTAGGACGCCCTCCCATCGTGTATTAAAGCGGTTCATATCGTCTCCATTGGCTCGCTTGCTGTTCCCAAATAAGCAAGTTATCGCAGACGCCCGCCGAATTTCGCGTGAACCAGAGGACTCGGAATGTATCCCGTCCGATCTACGTGATTTTACCAATCGAATATTTCATACCTGTTACATGGGCACAGAAAACTCAAGTGAGGAGACCCGCCAACGTGCCAAACAGTTATCCGAGGCCATTGTGAGGTGCGTACCAGTCAATTTGTATTGCCGACGTGCTCAATAAGGATAGTTATCATGTCGATTTGAACATGGACTCTGTCGTCATTGCCGTCCGGCATTTGTTCGGGCTTGTCGCGGAAACTCGTCCTCAGTTCCGTGCTCATGGACTCGGAGGAACTGCAGCTGAGAATCTAGCCCTGCAAAACATCCAGGTAACGATTGCTCCTTGCGATCCTGTCAGACTTTCAGTACTAACCTTGTCCCAGGCTAAATTCAGACTCCAGATGGTATTAGCGTACATATTTGCCCAATTTCAAGATGGCCACGTTGACCCCTTCGTACCATGCCGCGAGTTCTTTCCCTTGGAAAGTTGGACGTTTATACAGCCTGGATGATAACAGTGAGTGACATCTTATATCTATAAGTTTGGTCATCGCCGCAGTTCTGCCGGATAGATCTTACAGTTCTGCGAAGCGTAAACAAGACTGAACTCGGAAACAGTAGAAGGAATAAATTTGTATTTTTAGCTCGGTACGAGAGCAAGTGCTTCCTTATGCATTGAGCAACGGCTGAGTCGTTTCGTTGGTGGGTCATGTTTCCTGTATATATAGCTCCAAATGTGAAGTATTGTTGCATATGTGCTAGAGTACAATACATGCGAGGTACAAGCACCCATATTGTTGTAGCGTCTGTTTATAAGAGACTAAGAGTACAAGCACAATGGCTGTGGTGCAAAAATACAGAAGTCCGCGAATAAATTAGTTACAACAGATAAATACATAGCGAAGTGCAGGAACCCATGTCATTGTCTAAGGAATCTCGAGAAGGACCTCTGTATCGCAATCTTATTCATGATCGTTGGCTCCGGTGCTGCGACAAAGGATGAGCGAAAGGGGGGAAACCGCCAGCGGAGACTCACAGTCCGTCAATCCTTCATCCTTGACCTTCTTTTTGATGCTGTCCATGACTTCATTCACGGCGGAACGATCCAAATCGGCGCGCTCCTTCATCAGCCCCTCCACAAATGCGATGTTGGGACCGTGGATTCGTGCAAACGCCCAGAAGGACAGGAAAACAAGGTCTTTGGACGCCTCTAGGAGCGCCAATATCTTCTAGATGACATCAAAGTATGCCCTGGCAGGCTTGAGGGTGCTGAAAGACGTGAAGACCACGCTGACATCTTGCTTGATGTGCTCGGTTGCAGCAGGCATCTTCAATTTGGGGGAATCAGCAAGACCGTTGAGATAAACGACCAGGAACGTGTCGAGGAGGGAGGAGTTGAGATATGTCTGATACTGCGACATGTAATCCTGCATTGTCTCCACAATCTGTCGCATGATGCCGTCATACCAAGGGGGTTGGAATAACGACTTGGTATCGGGCTTCCAGTCTGTTATGCCGAGCTCCTTCATGACCTTCTTGTACTCCTTGAGCCACTCGAAGAGCGTCAGCAATACGCTGGCTCTAGGGTTGGAAGCGACGAGTTTCTTGATGGTTGCATCTAGAGCCTTGTGATACTCCCTTATATACAGAGAATATATCTCGTATTCAGATGATAACTTGGTACATCCATCCACGGAGGCCCCAGGAAGCTCCACCAAAGGATTGTCCGGAAAAGTGGCTTTTTGAGGGCGAAAATTCACGATTTCCTTGTCCGAAAAGTGGCTTTTTTAGACCCAAAATTGGCTGACCCTGTCCTCCAAAGTGGCTTTTTGAGGCCAGATTTTAAGAAACCTGACGAAAAGCGGCCGATCCAGGGAGCCCAGGGCCCCAACCTGACTGACCATACCATCGGAAAGGTCAAGGTACCACAAAATGCCGACACCGCTAGTCCACTGCGCAGTAAGTATTCCCCGCCGCGTCGCGCCGCTAGGCGCGGCGGGAAAAAACCCCATTATTTTCACGCTCACATGACCACCCTTGTCCGAAAGTGGCTTTTTCAGGCCGAAAATGGCGCCAACGAGTGGCTTTTTGAGGCCGAAATTTGGGATTTTTGTGGACAATCCTTTGGTGGAGCTTCCCGGGGCCTATCCACGGGAACTAAGGAAATTGGCTGGATCCTGCTCATCTCGTTTATATGTGTCTTCAAATTTAAATTTGATAGATGGTGATAGCTTTCGTGAATTTGGACCGATAGTAATGACGCGGGCGTTCGCCTGCATCGATTTGAATTTCAAAGCAGCATCTAGTTTTGCCGCTTTCTTGACTTCTCCAAATCATGCCGAGCCTTACGAAAAATGCCTTAGAACGCCATCCCTTCATGCATTGGAGGCGGCGGCGCTGAGAGACATGAAAAAAATTGTTGGGCCATCCGAGTCGAACTTCTGAGTGGCCGCTTGAGACGACTGAAAAGAGGAACGAAGACGCACCTGAAATCTCAGTGATCCATCAATATTAATGGTATCCAAGATGAGCCGAAAAGCGCGAAAAGCAAGATTGAAATTTGTTCCAATTGTACGGAAGTCGGACCGGATTTTCTCCCATCAACTGCGTGCATTGTTGGGTTGGGCGCCTATTTCCTGCTCCCGTCTCGGTGCTACATAGGTGGCGACTTCCTCGCTGTGATGGACTTTGACGGTTCAATCCAAGGAGGCGAGGAATGGGCACTTTGATGTCTAGGTACGTGGCACTGTTCTATCCAAAATTTATTTGTTCACAGCGGGCGCAGATCGAGAACCAAACACTGCGCCGTTACATATCAGCCTCCAAGCTCTCGCTCGTCCCTCTGGCCGCAAGATTTCCGATCGCACACAACAGCTCGATGTAGGCTCGGATGAGTATCCGCGCACGTCAAATCTGTTCTTTTGCCAAGACTCTGTTCACGACCTCGGAGGTTCAGAGTCAAATATGAATCTGTCGCTCAGAGGCTCCATTCAAGTTGTCCAAGACTCGGAGCGAAATCTGATGGCGTCCAAGCACTCAGAAACGAGTTGTTTCAAGCCCGAGAAGTTGCAGGATGGTTTGGACCGGGTGGAATCTCGAAGTACGTCCAATCAAAGAACTTCCCGGAATATTGAAACAGATTTAAATCAGTGACGTTGACACGCTCGTCCCCTTGTGAATCAAATCGTGCAACAGATGCCTATTTCCTTTCCGCGCCTATGCCTTGAGGTACGAAATCTGTGAAAGCCCATAAGGTCGCGCTAACGAGCGCGAAATGCATGCCCAGATAAAGCGCAAGGCCGGAGACCACAAGCGTGCAATGGAGAAAGGGTGTAGGGGGGCGGATGGAGCGACTAATTTGAAGGTACGTGGAACTGAATGCTTTGCGTCTGCTCTTTTGCTGATCCGACGTGAATGAGCCTTCTGGGCCATCAGCGACAATAGCAAGATCTGACAGACTAGCAAGCCCGACAGCACTGTTCTTCACGACGGCTGGAGCAGGCGATTCCCAGTGCTCAGGCCTGCGGCGACTCGAGTTTGAGGCCTTGTCGAAAAGGTACCCGTTAGCAGGACAGTTTCGATTCGCCGCCATGTCGTGCAAAGCTCAGGTGCGTCGTTATGCTCTGACGCTCGGTCTAGTTTAACGATGCTGTAGTTGCTCAATGGCGAAGCCTGTGGTCCCAGGGCCCCTTGCACTGCTCCGAGGAGTTGGCCTTGAGCCCTGCAACTCCGAAAAGCGTGGCACAGGCGCTGATGACTTGCGCCATGAAGCAGCGTCCCCGAAGCGAACAAGGCTTCTCTGCCGCTCTGGCGACGACCATGGCACCAAAGCCGATAGCAGACACATCCACACCGCCGATTTTGCGGGTTGGGAATGGACATTGGGTGGAAGATGAGCAGATGGTCAAGAGCAGGCAATACACTACCCACAACCCTTTCTGCCCCATCTCCCACGAGTATTGCACCGCGAAATCGCGCGCCTCATTTGCGGGCTGGACTTTGCAGGGGAATATTTCGTCGAGAATGGCCGCGCAGAATCGGAACATCAGAGCCCGGAACGCAGGGAACAACGGTTCGAACTGTTCGTCCTTGAAGATGTCGCAGAGTTGGAGCTTTCATAGTCCAATTCGAGCTTCCTGGGCCTGAAATGGTTCAGAAATAACGCCCACTTCCACGGTCCAGCGTATAATAACCTTCGGGATCGGTGGTGCGGGTGTCAGAGTCGCGCGAAAAAATTGTCACACCCTCCGAGTCGGTTGAGACGACTCAATTGAAACAAGGAACGAAGATGCACCTGAGTATCAGTGAGTGATTCAATCGTATCCGGGATAAGGTCGAAAAGCCAGGACGCACTATATTGAACTTTGTCTGCTCGAGATTGAGGCAAGGAGAGACAAACATAGACTCTGATCGGGCCTGGAAGTCGGACCGGTTTCTCTCCCATCAACCGCGTGTATTGTTGGGCCGGGCGCCTATTCCTGTTTAGCACTCGACATCTCGGTAGTCTGCACGGGGCCACGGGCGACTTCCCTGCCATGAACTTTCAACGTATATAATCACATGAAGGCGGCGATGAACGAGCACCTCGAACACAATGTATCACCGATTAGCTCGAGGTGGATCACGTACCTCATCACAACATCATCCACAATTTTCAAAAAAAATTAGGCACCATGGTTGTCTGAGTTTGGAAAACAGCATGGTCTGAAAACGCGCCCCCTGTCTCCTCTATGCCCGGCCCCGCCCTTGCTCACAACGCGAGCGAGTACTCCCCAGTGGAGGCGGAGGAAGCCGTGTTCATCTCGATCACGCAGCGTCTTATGTGAACCGATCTGCTTCACTTCGTGCCTGAAAGTCTGACAATCTTGTTCAGGGGCGACCTCTGTTCTACTCGTGTATGAACTACTGGTGAGGAAGTGGAGCGAGTATGGTCGTGCGGATTGGGAGACACGGTGTTGTTGGTATTTGCCGGAGCAAACTCCTTGGTGTTCATTTTTTCTCTCTCGCAGTAAAGAGAAGTCAGTGCTAAGAAAGGAGAAAAATCAAAGAAGAAAAACCGGATGCTACGGTCTGGCTTGCCGGTTTTTTGCCCATCAACTCGTGCTATCGGTTGTGATCAGCACCTATTTTGCTCTTGATCCCAAACCATCTCGCGACCACCTCAAAGTGAGAATGTACAGGAACCACTTCAAGCTCATGCAAGGCCTCAACGAGACAATCAGGACAAATGACCTGGATGCGCCACGTTGGTGCGTTCTGCGCGGCAATCGCAGGTTCGTGCTTTTGCTTCTCTCTCTTACCCTTTCTTCGAGTCTGAGAGCACTGCAGCTGACACCTTTCCTTTTTCGTTGTAGGACTTCGACTTCCACGTGCTCGTGTCGTCGCCCACTGACGTGCAAGTGTCGTTCCCGCTGCAGCCGATGGCAAGTACGCGTCTCCGTTCTGCGGGGCCGTCCACCTGCACATCGATCCTCGGCTCTTTGCTCGGCACCCCTACATTCTCTCTGCACTGCCGCCTGTCAAGTGCGGACACCCCGCGCTCGCAGGTGCGTTTTTTCTCTGCATTCAATAACGACCCTTTTTTGAATCTTCCTGTCCTAGCGCGTGCGCTAAAGGCATAGCCACTCGGAGATCTTGCACGTGCAACATCTGTGCGGATGATGTTCTGCTCATGTCTTGTTTGCAGGGGTGGTTCATGTCGGACACGATTCAGCACATCCGCTTTCATCACCCCCCACAAATATGTATCATCCTCAGGCGACTTTGTCCTCAACAAGTACAACACAGAGTACCGCGACACCAGCAAGGACTCTTCCCACACATCTTCCAGCTCGCAAATAATGTGTACG
The DNA here is from genome assembly GCA_029448575.1 of Mycena maculata. Lineage (NCBI taxonomy): Eukaryota > Fungi > Basidiomycota > Agaricomycetes > Agaricales > Mycenaceae > Mycena > Mycena maculata. The sequence continues at coordinate 25,081 of JARJLG010000259.1, read as the reverse complement.
GACCACCCAGGACCAGAACATCATTTTTTCGTGAGTTTCTATCTTCCTTTCCTCTTCGAAAAAATATTAAAGCGTGCACAGCGCCGAAACTGCGGCTGGGAAATCTGAAAACTGGCGTCTGGCGATAAAATTGTTACTGGAGCTGAAATCCCCGCTGCTGTGTCCTCGGTCCGTGAGCGAAAGGGGTACGTGCCACGGCAGAAGGCTGGCCCAGGAGCATCCCTTTTGCGTATACATGTGTGCGGCAATACCTTCCTCCCCGCACACTCGCTGGCACGCTGCCAGCATCATCGTCGCTCCTCAGCGCTCCTCGTGCTATCTACTTGTAGCCTGCAAGTTCCAGAAGGTGGCGCTCAAGTTCTTGCACGCGTCGAGTCACAGCATACGCCACCAACACCCCAGCGTGCTGGCATCTTTGGCCTGCCACAGCCGCAGTGCGTGCACGGTTGCTCGTTCCCCTTATACCCGTATCTGGTGCGAACTCTTTGCGGGGCATGCCCTCGATGCTCAAGGACGTCCCCATTCCGTGCATCGAGTACGTGGACGAGTTTGTGCTCGAGAACCTCGACATTTCCTAGGTTGGACTCAATCCTGCGCACGTCTTTATCCACAACATCACCGACATCGATGTGCGCACGTCGCAGACCCCTCGGCCCTGCCTCGTTCGCATGCTTGTGCTGGCAGCTTCCTCCTAGGCCGCGTGAGCACCCCGCTCTCGCGCTTCGGCGACGTCGGGCTCATGTTGAAGGACTGCAGCAGCTGGTAGACAACATGCTCAACTACGAGGCGAACGATGCGACGCTCTGCAAGCTCGGCGGTGCAGAGCTCCAACTCGGGCTCACGACTGGCCCTGTGCTATGAGCCTGGGAAGAGCACTCCGGGATGGGCCCGTCCATTCTTTGCAAGTTTGAGCAGGCGGCCATGTCAAACTTCATCCTGGCAAATTTCTTTCAAGCACGCTCCCTGGTCCGATGCTCTTTGGGGTCATGCGGCTCGTATGTCGTGTCCCTTCGTCGCTTGCATCTTCACCCGCTCCGGTACGTTTATTTTGTCTTGGTTTTCTTTTTTTGCCTGCTCAGACGGCTCCAGAGTCAGCACTACATCTCCGTAGCATAGCCACAAGAGGCAGAGACACGTGCAAGGTCTCCATTTTTTTTTTTTTTTTTTTCATTCCTGCACCTACAGCGCAATCACCCGCCCCAAGCGCTCATCGCTTCCATCATGCTGGCCACCTCACCACTCACCACCTCCGCCCTCGCCCCCAGCACAGGTGTGGTCCGTGAAGGGATTTGAACGGAGGCGGGCGGGCAAAATCGAGTGGTTGTTTGGTTGCGGGGATATCGGGCTCGAGACCAAACCAATTCCTTCTGCTTCCCCCTTCGACGCAGCTTCGACGTGTCTGTCCTCTGGATGCATCTTCGGCAGGAGAACCTGATGAAGATTTGCTGCTCAACACGGCGGCACAATCTTCTCCAATTCCGGCAAAAGTCCTGCAGATGTGCGCATGTTTCTCAGTCTCCAGCAAGCAAAACTTCTGAATTCGTTTCTACTAAGGGCTAATGTCGTGAAATGTTCTGATCTTGCGATGCCCATACAGAGGTGAGGAAAGCCCAGGCACTCGAATTTGAAGCCGTAGATCTCAAAAAACGCGACAGAGAACGGAAAAAGTGGATGAAACCTATAGATAGTTTATGGGCGATGGCACGCCACCCTCACGTGGTCCACGCGAGGTGCTCCATATGGTCGCGCTGCGAAAGTGCTATCGAGAAGAATCGAGACGCGGGGCATGTACTTCGAGCAGCTCGAGTTCACCCTGAAAACCATGGGCCTCAGCAACAGACCCTCGAGCGCTGGCGCCAGGCGATGCACCGCATATCCTAATATGACCGCCTCCACCAGATTACCTTCTACCTCCTTAGCTGGGCAAGGGCGCCCAGGTCCGCTTCTGCCGTGTTTCTCAAGTGCGCGGGCGACTGCCAACGTTCGCCCGAGTGCCAGAACCGCATCGAGCCAGTGCCGATGGGGATGTATCTCCGGAGCCTCATATGGCCATTATGCTGCTCATACGCAACCGGGGCTATGAGGCTGTTGACGGCAAGTTTGTCGAACTGTTCTGGCCGGTTTCTCTGCTTCAAGGCTCTGACCTGGGCTTCTGCAGAGAACCCGGACGGAAATTCATCAAACCGCTGTCAGTGTGTCAGTGCCGCACGACGTTGAGGGAACGAAGCCGCGATCCTCAAGCGCCTTCTACTGCACACACCTCACATCTCTTCGGCTAGTGCGTGTACTGGCTCATTTTTTTACTGTACACTAACTCATGTAACCTCCTTGTGGCGGACGTGCGCCACTGCTGCCGATGCAACGTCCCATCCGGCGTGGACACAACCTCAGCCGCGAATTCGCATGTGGCGCTGTGTGTGCTGCTGCTACTAGTCTGCGTCCAGGCGACCAGCCTGCCAATCACAGGAGCGTGCTGAGGCACTCAGAAAGGCATAACTCCGCACACGCCGCTTCAATTTATTATATTTTCTTTGGTCGCGAGGTATGTGACCAGCCCACAAGCACAATCACCTTTTTCAGGTCTGCATCGACCTGCGTGCATCTGAGGCACGACATCCGTGCACCAAACCGCAGCGCCTCCAGGTGCAAACACGTCCATCCCTCTCTCTCATGTCAGCTACGAGCACGATCTGAGCCGCACATGTACGTCTGGCGTGAATCCAAGCACAGTACTGTGTGTGCGGCTGCTCGTGTTTCGACCAGGCGGTACCCCCGAAACTAGCCTTTGTAGCATATCAATGTCTACGAGGAGACCGAGTTCGACCTTGGAATTGCAATATCAGTTACCTGTGCTATGCCTCGACTGCTTTGGGACAAGGGGGTCCCGAAAAGGTCAGCTGGTTTTCTTTATAGCCTTTTTTAGTAAGTGTCGCCTCAAGGCATTTTGACATCTTCTCAAAATCTGCCCACCGGGCAGATTTTGAATCTGCGGGCCCAGCAGATAACATGCAGATGTCCGGGAGATTTAAAATCTGCCCGATATCTGCCTGGCCCGCAGATCATGGGCAGATGTCGGGTAGATCCACAATCTGCCCAACATCTGCGGGGCCGGCAGATAACCGGCCTTTATCGCAGGGTTTTCCAATCTGTCGGCCATCTGCCTCGTATCTGCAGGGCCGGCAGATTACATCCTGCCCCCAGTGTTTGGTCTTATAGGTCGGGTGTTTCATTTTAAATTTTCTGATTATTTTATAAGCCGTTGACTGCGTCAGGGCTTGTAGTTTTGCTCCTGGTAGTAGAAAGTTTGAGGCCAGCGTCATTTTAACTTTGTCTTCCTGTTCTTTCTCACGGCCTTCATTTGTGAGTGTGTCAGCCGCCTCATTCCCGGCGTTCCCGGAATGTCATTTCACCCACTTCAGTGAGGTTTTTGCCCATCGTCTCCGCATTTTGGTGACCATTGTTCTCATTAGGTCACCGTTTTCGACCATCAGGAAACCTTCATCTTCCCATCTCTTCAAGTTCTTAGTTAATCCATCTATCACAACATGGGAGTCGCTGTGAATTTCCAGTGATACGTCCAGCAGGGTTGTCTCAACCACATCTTTGATTGACACGATCTCTCCTATGTGTTGGACAGGTCAAGTTCTTCTGGGATCCTGATCGTTCGGTTCCTTAGGTCATCTTCACCAAAGTACACTCCAGCTCCAGCTCTAGGTTTATCTCCTCCATTATTTGTGGCGGAGCCGTCAGTGTAGACCACCAGCTTTTCTGCTCCTGCATTTGAGTCGTGTCTGGTGCTGGGGGCAATTTCGTGGAGGTTGCGTGTCCCTTCCGTAAAAATTTGGAACGTGTCGGCAATTGTCCCATGGGTGGTTACCTGTGAGTCAAATTCTTTTGTCCCAGCTTCCTCATCGTTCTGTGGTGCTCATCCTCATAGTCTTCTGGCTGTGGTTTCCGAGGGTCCCATTTGTTATGTAGTTCATCCAATAACTCCCTTGCTTTCAGGTAACATTGGTTTGGGTTTTGGCATCTGGTTAATACTCTGGTTATCTGGCATTGGCCACAACGGCAGTTCTTGCGGTGCACATGTCTTGGTGCATCCAGTTTCCCCCCTAGTTCGACCGCCTGTCCAACCGTTCTGATTCTGTGATTATTCTGAAGACACTCGGTGACTTCTACGTCCGCGTGGTATACAGATCTGTTCGCATATGATTTCCTGTGGTACCAGATCGGCATTTTGGTTTGTATCTCTCGCGAGACCCATCTCAAGGCCGTATTTCCGGCCGACTTTCATCATTCCCGCGATGTCGTTCCCTACCGAGGCTTCTGAGACCAGTGGGGACCAGTTCTGGAGGTGCGGGCTGGTGGGTACCTCTTCTGTTACACTTTTGTCTCAGCTTGCTATCTTGCTGGATAGAATTTTGTTGGTCACGAAGCACCAGAGGGGTCGCTTGGGGCCAAAACTAAGGTACGTTTTCAGCCACGTTACAGCGATGGCCTCGTTCCGGGCTACTATATCCAACAGATCTTTTCCTCCCATGTCTGCAGGGGTGTGTACCGTTTCTCTATTTACCGTTACACTGACTTTTTCTGCCCACAGGAATTGTCGGACTCTCTTTTCAAGCCTTTGCTCTATGTCTTTAGGCATGCCCTGGACTGTTGCCAGGTATTGTGTTATGCCTCCTATGACCATTAAAACTATTAACCTCCTCCCTTCCATTGAAGGGTGGCCGAGCTCCCATCTCTTGAGTGCGGCATCAATCTTTTCCATGGTGCGAGCCCATGTACCAACTTGGGCTATCTTGTTACCTACCCATGCTCCCAGGGTACGTATCAGTTCTCCCTCTTTGGTGATTCTTATGTGTTCCGGGATCAGGGTTCCGTCTATCCCGTTGATGAATCTATTCATTCAGACATGATCTCTGTGATCTATGTTGCCAATCAGGATCATTTATGTCTTGCTGACGTTGAATTTTGCGCCAGCTGCTATGCACCATTTGTCAATCACTTCCCACATGGCACCCCAATCGTCTTCAACATCAAGATAGATCATTGTGTTGTCCGCAAAAAGGGTAGCTATCAGTCTTTCCGTTTTACCCCTTTGAGTTCGGATTGGCGCAGGGATTCTGCAAGTGGCTCTATGGCCAGGTTGAAGAGCAGGCAGGATAGGGGGTCCCCTTGCCTTACTCCCCTTGTTACTTTGTGTTTATGAATTCTGTTGGGATTCCAAAGTTTGCCAGAGCATGCCAGAGGTAGTCATGTTCTATCTTGTCATCTTGGTCTAGTGCTACTATTACCCCATTACAGTTCTCATATTCTGCCAGTTCAATTATTCTGGGCCGTGGCATAGCCCGGCAAAACTCGTACTTATTTTTTTATATAGTAGGGTATCAGGGACAGGCCACAATCTCATCTACATCTTGATGTCCAAGTACACACTACTCTGCTCACCTACAAGCTGTCTGAATTTCGATTGAGAGCCAAAAGAACATGGAAAATCCAAACTCATTGGCTTGGTTTTGAACATTCTGGTCATTGAATGTTTCTGCAACAGGCAGCATAGAGAACACAATTATCAATGCTGCCATAGAGTGATATCCTTATATTTCTTTCTTCTGCCTTCTACTCATGGGCATGACAGTGCAAATTCGTTTGAACTCTTTATTCAATCACAGAGGAAATGAACCTCTCCTGGGCTCATGGTCGCAACCATATCACCCTTCAAGCCCGGATTGAGCATGTTATGACCCGGGGCATATCTTGCCACATGGCAGATACTTGGTTAACCTTGACAATCTGGATGGCCAGCTTTTACTTTGCCAGATTTGGATGCACAACTGAGTTCTGCCGCAACAAAAAAAAAAGACGCCCAAGGTCATACAACTGCTTTTTTGGATGACTCAAAACCAAGGTTGATATAAGTGTACGCCCTCACTCAGCCAACTCACTGAAAACATTTAGGCCATATGTTTGATACAGTGTGTTTCCTACACATTCACTTCTCACCGGAACCCATTTTTGTCCATGGCTATGACCTCCGGACTGAAGAAGGTCAGCAGTAAATTTGCCTTTTGTTTGATGTCCTTCAACATCTAATCCAAGGCTATAAGCAAAATAGGTCAGTATATTTGTTGTCTTCCATAGATGCATATCCACTCACATTTCGCCAAGTCATGGAGTTTCATGTGCAAATCTGTGTATCCTACCTCCATGTTGTGCACCTTAACAACTTGAAGATGGAATGCAACTCCAAACATGATCGGCACGAGAACATTGGGATGTAAGTACAGTACACACAGTACTTGCTAACCAACAAACAGTGTAGTTTTGACAGCAGCAGGGGTGGAATCGTGCTGGTAACCTGCTGTTGCAGCGTAAAGCAGGACTCGGGCAGGGCTGGACGAGTGGATTGTCAAACCACAGGAGGCTGACAAGACCCAGAGATTTTTTTTCCCCATGAGACCCCTTGCAGCATTAGTGTTCATTAGGGGCAGTCAGAGTAGATGATCAAGGCCAATTCTGGAGCCATTATGCAGGCAGTTATGGCCACCAATTATGCACAATTATTGATGTTTAAATTGTAAATTAAACATTCCATAACTGTTGCATAATCACCTCCAGAGCTGATTGTACACAATTCTCAGTGATTCTGAGTATTTTGGATTTATGGTAATCATCCCACGATTAAAATCACTCATAATCATGTTCCATAATGGTGCCCATAATCCCTCCAGAATCATTTACTCTGACTACCCCTATTATTGTACATGATTGGGTAGGGTTGGAACATTTTGAGGACAACTACAATAGGGTCATTCACAGTAGCCCTTTTTCACTCCCTTTTTCACTCCCTGTTTTCTGCCCTTTTTACATTCCCATCGTTTTTTGCCCTAGTTTTTTTTCTCCCTTTTCTAGTTTAGCTATGTAAAAAAGGAGTGAAAAGGGGAAAAATATTGTGTCTAAGTGCACAAACCATTGAAAAGCACAAAAAAAGGCAAGCAAAAAGGGAAGAAAAAAGAGCTACTATGAAACCCCCCATTGTAACTCCCTTTTTCATCCCTTTTTCATCTCCTTTTTCCCTCATAGGACACTGTAGCTTGCACAACAGGTCTACTAATGACTTTCAACATCTACATGGTGACAAGGAAGCCTGTGGGACTAGATTTTGAGCACCAGAAGGTTTTTATGCATAAACTTGAAAAAAAGAGAGGGAGCAGAAAAAGGAACAGCAAAAGAAAGACAGAAAGAGACGGAGAAAGGAGAGCTGTCAACAAGCCTAATGCTTCTTGCCATGAGCATGATAGAAAAAAAAAGGCAAATAGAAAAGAAATGTACACATTGAGGTTCGATCTCAGGACCTTAGAAATATGCTCGGCATTAGCCGTGAGCACAGCCACTATATAGTCACAAAAAAACTAATGGATTCTCTGAGAAAACCTTCAACACCACCACTATTTTCCTTCTACTAGAAAAGTAGGACTGATGATTCGAGCAGCTCACAAAACCCTCATGTAAACTTTTAGAAAAGAACGAGAACTTATTACATAAGTACTCGTAATAGTTAGCCAGATTTGGTCACGGATCTGGCGTCCAGGCACGAAGCCTGCTTGATTCGGGTGGATTAAATCTGGTGCTATGTTTGCTAGTTTAATCGATAATCCTTTCGTGAATAGCTTATAATCCGTGTTCAGTAGTGAGATGGGTCTGTAGTTCGCTATGTCAGCTTTGTCATTCTTTTTGTAGAGTGGACATGTCCAGCTCTTTGAAAACCCAGTTCCCTTAATCATGCCGTATGTCTCTATGTCATTGTAAACTTTCAACATTGCATCCAGAACATTGAAGGCCAGTTTTTCTAGGGATATGGCCGTTTGGTATCTGGCATCAAGTGTTTTCCACAGCTCGTATGTTATTCCATCAAGGCCGGGCGCTTTGTGGTTTGCTGACAGTTTCAGCGCTTGTCTCACATCCTCAATCATCAGTTTGGCTCAGAGAGTTTCTGCCTGTGCCTCAGTCAATTTTGTCTTGGTGCGTCCCAGTACCGTTTCAATTTTTGTTTCCCTGACGTTTGGGGCCATATTCCTTCGGTTGTATTGTATTCAGTTGTGGTAGTCCCGTGCCATTGTTGCCATCTTCTTCGTGTTTGTTTCGTATTTGATAGGACCCTCGTGTTCTGGTGGGGACTTCCTCAGTCTATGTATCAGTTCTCTAGGTTTGACCGGTTTGCTTATCCATGACCAGTATCGGCTTATCACTTCTTCCAGTCTATTCCATATCTGCACTGTCATTCTGGCTGCTCGATATCTCTTCTTTTGGAGTATTGCCAGTTTTTCAATTATCGGGGCACACACAAGTTTTCTTTCTTTGTCTGTGATGCTTTCATTGTGTTCTCCAGCCGGGTCTCCAGGCTTGCAATCTCTTGGATGATTTTTGGTACGACAATTTTGGCTCTTTCTCGTGCTTTCTCTCATATATCGGTCTTGAATTTTATCCATAGCGTTTGAGCATTGTGTTCATTCGTTCTCATGCCACCTTGTGCAAGTGCCTCCAGTTCCTCCTAGAGTTGCAATCCCCTTGCTAGTATATATGCTCTGAGGATTTTGTCTCACAGCAAGTGTTCCGGCCACACCCACTGACCGTGTCCCATTGTCGGGGCATCCTCCGAGGTAAGTCTCATGGAGACTATTCAATGGTCAGTTTTGATCCCGACTCCTTGGATGTCCCATTCAAAACTCTGTTCAAAGTCGTCTTGTTTAATCAGTATCCTGTCTAGGCGAGATTGCGCTCCCCCTTGTGCCTCCGACTGGTGGTACGTATACACCCTTATGTCTGGATACGTTTCTCTCCATCCGTCTATTAACCCTAGGTATGTTTTTAGGTTGTCTAGGGCTTCCACTGGTCTGGTATTTTCTTCCCGGGATGGCAACCTATCTATGGCATCTTCGACCATATTGAAGTCTTCTCCCATTATGTCTGGTTTCCGGATCCGTGGATGTGTTTCAAACCACTTCAGGCTACCTATACTTAGGGCTACATGTTTCATGGGAGTTAACTACCCCTAGGGGTCCAGGTTTAGGTGGATGTCCCACCTTGGTGGGATGTCCCACTTATTTGTGTCATCCCACCATGGGATGTCCCACCTCCACTGTTGGGACATCCCACCCCATGAAGGCAGGCCCAAAAAATTTTGTGGGATTTCCCCCAGGAGGTGGGATTGCCCACCTCAGTCACGTCACATTGGGTAGGACCCCATGCACCCCCTTGCTACTAAAATCGCTTTTTTGCACCTATACGGGCTCCATTTAGGCTGATAATTGGTGTTCCACAAAGCCCTGGCCCAGGGCGTCCTAGAACCATATATGCCACGTGCTAGCGCGGCAAAGAAAAATCTAGCTTTTTCCCCCAAAAAACTGATTCATGGGCTCTACCCTGCTGCTTTTGACAATGGCGTCCACCAGTTCCTTGGGCATTCAATCCAACCTATTGCTGGGGCAATCTACCCTTGCTAGTGTAAATCCTTACAATCTAGGGGCTGCTGGTCTATAGCCACCTATGGCTCACATTATAGCTAACTCAGCCATGTATGTAGGTATATCATAGGTCTTTCGCTTTACATGTACAAGATGAGACGAAAGATGTCCCTATTGTCTGGCTTTCCTTTCTTCTACCACCATTCAGCAAATGTGGTACATATGTGGGTACTGTTACATCCATGCATCCTTGGGCTGGCTGGCGTTTCAAAATTGTGGAGAGGGTTTTACGCTATCAAAGTCTACTGAGTGTTTCTGGCAGACTTATATTACTCCAAGACCCTTATTCTCTTCACCATCTTCTGACTCTTTATTGTCTTACCTTACAAAGACACCGAGGTGTCTTATTGTCTTGACATTTCTACTTACCAAGATATCACACGCGATTTTCTTCATAGAACAATTAGTGTACCTAGTTTAAAAGCTTATTAGTTATGACTTGTACTTCAGTTTGATTATTAATTGTTTCTTCACATTGGTTGCATCTCTGTCTCTTACTTGTCTTCATTTTGTTGTGGGATGTCCCACTTCCCTTGTTTTTCCGGTGGGACATCCCACTTGCCTTCATTTTGTCGTGGGATGTCCCACTCCCCTTGTTTTTCCAGTGGGACATCCCACTTGCCCTCATTTGTCGTGGGATGACCCACTCCCCCACCCTTTTCGCCATTAATGACTTGCAATTTTTTTTTGTCTCAATCTCTGACTTCAGTTATTTTATCTGTTCTATTCCTCTAATAAATTTTGAGCCACCCATTACGTAGCCTACTCCAATCGACATCATATACATCAATACTTCTGTATCTTAGCCCAAATTCTCTTTCACCCTTTTTTTTCTAATCCAAGTCATTTCCATTATTCAAGTATTTAATTATCCATACTATTTATTGAATGTGTACAAGACTTCTTTCACTGTTGTCTTTTTTTCTTTTTATCCGTGTCATCCACTTCAAATTCCCTTTTTGGGACGATAGCAGTAGTGTTCCATTTTTGGCCACCACCCATTTTTTTTACGTGAAGTCATTTTCACTATTCAAGTAAAATGTGCCACCATTGATTCACCCTGAATACTGACTCCAGTTAGTTTATCTATTCAATCGCTCTAATACATTTTGAGATCCATTACTCCAATTGACATTATATACATCAATACTTATTTATCTTGGGCCAAATTCCCTTTCACCCATTTTCTCATGCTAGTCACTTGCATTATAAGTATTCATTGACTATTGAATCTATATGTAACATTTCCTCCAAAAAAAAAATTGAATGCAAAAGAATGGCTTGGCCCCAAATTGAACGGGGAACCTCCGCAAGAGACTTGCACATATCTTGAACCGAAAAGTATGCGGCGTGATACCGTTACACTACCAAGCCCATGCTAGGACATCTGGTATCGGAATACCGTGCAATTTCTCACCATACCTACCTCCGAAAAAAAAAAAAAACAATCAAGAAAGTCAGACAAAAAGAAAAAGAAAAATCAGAATCGGAAACAAAACATTTCTCATACACAGAGAAAAACATATTAATAATTTACAGCAAATCGTAAGGAATCTCATATCGATGGTACGGAGTCTTCACCCAGATATCATATTCCTTCATCATCACCTCTATCTGAGCGCTAATGTCCTCCAACTGAGTCTCATCCTCGAACAAGCTGCAAAGTTCATCATATAAATCTTGTAGTGCTCTCATCTGGTCGGTGAAGAGGCACTCAGCGGTTTCCCGGGACGGCTTGCGCTACAGGTGGGCGACCCCTTCTGGGACCAGCTTGTAAGCATGCACTGTTCGATAGTATTAGTTCGCCAGTCAGAGGCCAGACAAGACAACTCCACGCACCAACATGCAATTTGCACCTGTGTCTCTCTCGTCCACACGCTACTGCGTCCTCGGGACAAGTGCACTAAAAAACCAGTCAACCCCCCATCATGCGAGACAAAACAAATAGCATGCACCAGAGGCCGCGCATCGGTGGCATTATGCAATGGATTGTCCTGGAATAAATATAACATGCCTTGCAGACGTCGCAACCGGGACTGGGATGGAGTTCGCCTGCCAAATGGAAAGCCGGGCGGTAAGCACCGTATCCCAGAGGTGCAATGAGCAACCCGCAAGATCGGCAGGTGTCGGAGGGGAACTGCACCTCCCTGGTGCGCCACAGCTGGGGCCTGGTCAAGAGCATGGCCAGCAGGCCAGGGGAGCCATCATCGTGACTTGTGTTGATATCCCAGAGTGGTTCCGCGACAGAACGAAGGTAGGGTTTACGAGGGGGAGACGTCTTCGGGCGTTCAGCAGGCATCATGCAGGGCGAGAGATGTATCGGCTTTGTCAGTCAATTAAATAGGGTGCACGAGGTTCTGCCACTTACTTGCTCATTGTCTGGTTTTCCGCCTTTTGCCACCGAGTTCTACCCTTTTCGGCAATCAATCTGTCTCCCGTTTTTGGGAAAGCCCGACCCCGAATCGAAGTCTTTGAAGACGGGTCGGCCTTTACCCTTCAGGTCCACCCTGGCTCGACCTTGTCTCCATGCACCATGCAGAGTCGTGGCACCCCACGGGCAACCACCTGACCCTGCTCAATGTTGTGTGTGCATACCCTGCCATGTGCACCAACAACGACAAAGGGGAGATGGACAAGGCTGACCGCAGTGTGTGCAAGGAGTGGGTGTGCGGTGGTCGGTCTCTTGTCTTTCTTTAAATGTCTAGATGTGGAGCTGATGTGTGCTCAGTGTCGTTCCTGTGTCTCCACTTCTTCTTCACTTCTTCATACTGGGTATCGCGCCCTTGACCCCCAGCGGTGCACACACACAGCAAATTATTGACAGCAAGAACATGACGGTGAAGTCAATTGTTCCATTCCGAAACCTGTTCCTTTTAACAAAATACGACTTTACTGACTGCGTGCCGTGGTTGCTATGTACATTCCTCATGTATTATGGTATAATATACCTCATCCTCACGTCCATTCTACATACAAGATGCCAGTCTTGATAAATCTAACTTATCTTCGAATTGATCTTCAAGTGATCCCTTCGGACGAGGTAAGGGTGTGAGGGGTCCTAGCAGTCAGCTGCCCTTTTTATTACCTGTTTAAGCAAGTGTTGTGGCTGCCTCGTGGTGCCATTTACGGGGTATTTACGGGATCCGTAGATCTTTCATTTCCGGACCCCGCAAATCTCCCGGGAATTAATTACTTCCGAGAGATTTGCAGGGTCCGGAAATAACCCCGGAAATAATCGGGAAGTTTCGGATTTGCCTCCAATTTCCGGGGTATTTCCGGGGCCCGTAATTCACGGCGTGTCCCCAGTGTGTCAATCAGGTGGCTGTACTCGGTCTGACGTCCCGCTGCCAGCGCTGGATCATTGACATTGTTTGGTTTGCGCGCTTCTTTCTCTCTTGACTTGTAACCACCACCATCGACATTGTATATACGTAAATTACAATGTGCTCTGACCATTAGTTTGTAAATACCTACAGTAGCTTACAACACAAGTTGTGGACTGGTAATGTGCACAAGAAAAAAAAAAAAGTAATTCCAACAAGAAAGAAAAAATGATGGAGGGACAAAGCAAAGAAACATCGTTGCTGTGGGTGGCTCACACGACCTTGGAGCTCCAACTGACAAATTGCTGTCTTCCAGTTTCTCAATCTGCACACTTTTCCGCCGTCATGAGACACATACTAGCCAAGGAACGTCATGCTGCCCAGCAAAGTTGCTCTTACGTCTCCGTTCCTGGACCACCAATTCCAGATGTTTGTGCCAGGGTCCCAGACCACCTCAGGACCCACCCAGAAGTTCTATTAGCACAAGGTCGTACACTGGTGCAGCCGTGCCTCCCACCTTTGCTCGGTCACGGTGCCATCCTCGACGATTCAGCCCGGCCGCCGGAGCTGTACAACGAGCGCGACTTTGTCGCCCCAGAGTGCACCCCACCCCCAGATCCTGGACAACATGGAAGAAAACGTGCTGCTCAGTGGAAACATTGGCAGGTAGAAGTTCTCCCCAAGCTGCTTCTTCCTTTCGTGCGGATCCTACATGAGACAAAATCCTTGCACGACTACGCCCCTCTCAAAATACTGGCCAAGTCCTGCGGATGCATAGGCAGGATTTTCAAGGTAGCCATTGTGCGCTTTTCAGGTGCGCGACCTGAGTTTTTTTGATGTATTTGCTTGGGGACTGATCTGTGTTGCAGCCATTGAAGATGTAGTTTTGACTATGTGTGCGTGCACCCCGGCACCCGTGCAGTTGATAAACACTAGCGCTTTCGCCTGCGCACCAATTTCCTTTTCACTGGCGGTGGACTTACACGTGCTTGAGTTCATGCGGAACCTCTTTGTGCACATCACGCCTAACAACACAGCCCTCGTGCTGGCACTGGAGCGCGTCCTCGCAAACATGGGCTTCCAGCTGGACCACAAGGTATGTCTGGCTTTGCATCTGGAGATGTCACCGTGGTAACAAAGTTTACAGAATTCCCTCCGACACCGGTTCAGCAACTGTTTCATGTGGTATAGCCACCTCCACAATCTACACACTGAACGTTACACGCGGCTGGTAGACGCCGCCTGCGTGGAGTATTTGGCAGAAACCGAACGGGAGGAACCCATTGAGGAAGCTGACCGCGGCCAGCCGACCACTCAGTCTCGTTTGCTGTCGTCGTCTTCACCCTCTTCGCTGTCGTGCTCGGCGTCTCCGAGTCCCACACCTGGGCAGCACAAACACGAGCGGTCACAGACGCCGGTGCCACCACCAGTACCCTTCCCAGACCTGCTGCGTCGCAAACGACCAACTGAGTATTTGCGCCACCGATGCCCCATGTGCTTCAGCAATTTGATACATGACCCGAGTGCGACATGAGCTCCCTGCCTTTCAGTGAATGACCTGCGACGGATGCTGACACAAATCCCTACCTAGATCCGACATCAAAGTTTGTATTGACGCTTGCTTCACCCAGAAGGAAAAGAAATCTCCACAGGACCCTCCGAAGACCCATCCTAAAACACACTTCGTACCGGAGCAGCAGGCTGCCGCCACAGAGGCCTATGTGGATGGTGTCCGCACTGTCAAGAAGCCGAAGCGCCGCAGGGTGGCCGCTGTGGAGGAGGACGAAGAGGACAGGTACGAGCACCTGGATCTACCTCTTCCCCGCTCCGTCCTTGATGGATGCGAAGCTTCTTTCGAGGTGGCGGACAAGAAATGAGAGAAAGCTAGCACAGAGTGTCTTGAAGACACGGGGATCATGGCGCTGCTCCATCGCCACAATCGAGTTCTGTGGCTAATCAACATGCATTCCGCTGGCGAAAAACAATTCAACGTCTACGCCCTCATGGAAACCCTCTTTCAGCACCTCCCTCTCGACATCGCCATGGGACTCCTTTACGACGTAGTGTGTGCACTGGAACATAGCTGTCAGAAGTGGGGATTCCTGGGGCGCTTCATGGATTGCCTCTCCTTCGCGGTGTCAGTTTTTCACGCTTATGGGCATGAATGGGCTTGTCAGCTGTTATTCCATCCCTGCAAGCGGGGCAGCTTTGGGTTTGCCGATGGTGAGGGTTGCGAGCGCTTCTGGCACTCAATCAGCCATCTTATCGGAACCTTGTGTGTATCTGGGGTAAGCAGTTTTTTTTTGTGTCCAAGGCCAGACTGACGTATGAGCCTGCCAGTATCACAACAGAATATACACGTTGGACACACAAATCAAGCATGCAGACGAGGCCAGCCTTCTGTGTCTTGCTGAATGGATTCAGCAGCGCCACCAACACAATGCGGGAAAGCACCGGGAGGCGATGAAGGCGATGGCTGACTCGGGGATGCCACTGCCATTGCTGCGGGAACAGTGGACGATGCAGGTTATTGCGCAGATGAAGCTGATTCAGCGTATGTAACATGCAGTCAGACAGGCGCTTCCTTCCAACTCACGTATGTATTTCGTCAGGTCAATCGAAAAATCGCGGGCAACAAGTGGTGAACACGGTCATCCTGCTCCGTGTTGCAGTCAAGGCGAGACGACAAAGGCTCGAATATATGTGTCAACGGTTCCTTGACGCCGTGGACGAAAACGACGCTGATGCCACCGTGTATGAGGTGCAGTTGGCAATGGCGACGGAGGCTCTCCAGAAGGCGGAAGAGAAGTTACGCTCGAAGGAGAGAGCCTTAGGCGTCAGGGAGCACCAGGCGTTGAAGAGACTTTACATACATCTTTGGATGAACGCCGGTGCGCTGAAGCGACGGCTGCAGGACAGGCTGTGAGCTAGGAAGTTTGAACTCGATAAGGTGGAATGTTCGTTCCCCCGTCTGGTCAACGGTGAGTGTACCGTTGATAAGCATGGAAAATGACCAGACTTGAAATCTATCAATTTCAATGTTCTTGTTCTACTTACTGAAGTAGAACAATGCTTATTTATTACTTGGCCCACAATGAGAGCCATAGTGAGGTCCGGACTGTTGGCTAAAGGCACTTCACAAGAGATTACATTGTATAGACTTGCCTGGTCACTGATACCACGAGGGTCAACAGCCAGGTGGGCTACAATAGAATTTCACGTAATTCCATGTTCAACCATTCGATCGAATTGGGACATTTGGAAAGTGTCATATATCAAGGACATAACACATACCATCCATCTAGACCGTGAATTCATAAGGGATCCAGATTGCAGGTCAAATCAAATCAGCAGAGTTGTTGGTGCAGTTGCAAGCACAAGTTCGACATTTGTGACATATTAAGTCACTGTAACTTTAATCACACGAGCCTGGATGCCTTGGAGAGTTCAGGAATCGTTCAGGGACATTCAGTAACACTATCAGGATCAATACCTGCTGTGTATTTACGCGTAAATCATCAAAGATTGTATTTACATGTAAATCAAAGTCCAACCATTCGGTTGAATTAGGGCACCATGGGAATAGTTGGGTGACAGAGGTGTCATCAGGTAGAGATGCAGGACAGCCAGTCTATCTATAAGGCTAAGCTGGTTGGCCCGGACAATCTCTACTACAATTTATCCGGACACGCTATACTTGGCACGTCTAAAGATAACAAGTCCATCAAGATATGATGGCAACACCTTAAAACAGAAAGATAGACGCACAGCTCTCGGGATAGAGCACTTATTTAGCCGTTTAACCGGGTCTTTGATGCATGTACCTTGAAATAGCCAGGTCCGTTTATCTGTATATACCAAAGTGGACTGATTGTAGTATTTATTTCTTTTATCATGTGATGTATAATTCCTGTATAAATACCAGCAGGTTTCGAGTGGAAAGCCAGTGAATTCACCCCTTCTTGCTAGACGTACTCAGCTCAGCTGGTATTGTCGCTTGGGAAGCCTTGGATTCATTCGGAGTACCATTGGGAACTTGTTAGTTCTTTCTGTTATTCTTGGTCAAATATATTTGTTGGTTGTTGGATCTATGTGCTCATAAAGAATCTTAAGGAAACAGAATCATATCGGGTCGTATCGGTTTCATATCGGGTCGTATCGGGTCATATTGGGTTTCATAAGGATTTGGGAAAGCACACGGATTGGTACAGATATTACAGCTGAGAACATTGAAGGATCACAAGTCTTGAGTCTATTGACTACCAAGCACTACCCCACACCACCCCATCGAGATAAAACCTCTCTCTGCTTCGTCTAGACACCATCAGAGTCTCTGGATCGGCTATTGGAGCGTTCTCAGTATTTACACGTAAATAGCTATTACCAGATCTAGTTCAAATATCAACCTAATACTTGGTTGGAACCCCGTACTCGCACCACTCGATTGTTTGGATTAGTGTTTAGTGTTGGTTTAGTGTTTGTTAGTGCTCAGGCATTGATAGACATTTTACTACATTTCACATCTGTTCAGGTAGTCAGTGTTTCACCGTGTTCGTGGTGTTTGCTTTGACAGAGCACTGACGTTAACACAAAGACTAGAAACTCTACACGCACACTGAGTCCGCTGTGAAACGCTGAGAACCGACAATCACCAAGATTAAATCTCAGTACAATAAGTTGTGTGCGGATATTCAACAGGCGATCTGAGACAGGAAGGCACCGCATGGCGCCATAGCCCCATGTCCCATCTCATCCAAAGAACTTTGGCAACTGGACGTGGACGACGGCATCTGGCAGGACGTGGGACTGGACGACGATGACGACAAACGCAGTGGACGGTCCGCCAGAGAGCTGCCTCTTTGGCTATCTGACGAGAAGGTGCACACAGGGATAAAAGCGATGCTGGAGCTGGACCGATGCGACGAAGAAGACCTTTGTTTGCAGGTGTGGTTTGCCAAGGAATGGATGGTGGTGAACCGCGCCATCCAGGACGGGGGTATGTTAGGTTCCCATTGGATAAGATTGAACAACTCGTTAACACTGTATAGGGTGTGATGCGGACCAATATCAACTGGAGTTACTGCGTGACAATCTTGTGCGATTGTGCGCCACCTGGCAGAAGTGGCTACCCGATCTCGGTGTAGAGGAGGGGTCCTTGCCGCCGTGGGGACCCTCCACAACGCAGCTGGCAATGTGCAACGTGGATACACATCTGCCTGCGAGAGGGGAGGATAGACATTACAGAAGAGGTGGGGAAGAGTCAGATGATGTGGAAGAGATTGCTGAGGGAGGTGGTGAAGAGGAGGACTACATTACACTAGAGGCAGTAGAGAGGGCCGACTTGTATCGCCAGACAGAAGAAGATGATTATTGAATTAAAGATTTTTGATTCCTCTCCAACGCGTCTCAACGTGTTTGGCATCATGTGGGGTGCATCACCAGACCGGCGTCCTGGGGACTGTTACGTAACGTGCCTGCGAGCTAACACTGTTACCAACTGAGCCAAAAGGCCACTATGACAGGTTAATCCTGTCATAGGCTGCAGACTATATATACATGATTACACACATTTTGCATGCATGTAACAGTGCCCCCCCATTAGGCACTGAGCCCTCGAAGTGCGAAATGATCCTAGAATGGATCCGAGATGTCCCGAAATGGGACGGAAGCCCAGGAATGGGCCGGACCGGGGACGGAACCCCGGGTGCACTTCCAAGAACCACATGATACACAGTAGACCCCCAGGTCACATGATCAACCTGCCGGACGTTGCCGAGTTCAAATAATGACAAATTTCCCAGGTGCTCCAAGCCTGCAAAAGAATGCCACCAAGAGGGATTGAACTCGCGACCGGTTTAAACCTGTCATACTGTTGTGTAACGTGCCTGCAAGCTAACACTGTTACCAACTGAGCCAAAAGGCCACTATGACAGGTTAATCCTGTCATAGGCTGCAGACTATATATACATGATTACACACATTTTGCATGCATGTAACAGGGCAGTGCAAGATCATTGACGCTATTTGGTCCTGGCACCTATTTCGCTCTTGACTTCGTACCACCACCATGTAGATATATGTAGATAGAAAGTATGTACCTGTACACTGCGGGGACAGTTAAATAGACAGACATGTCTGGAAACGGCAGAATACAGTTCAAAAGGCAACAAACCGACAGAATCAAAGGGGGAGGGCGGGGAATACAAGTAGAAAGAAACAAAAAACCAAGGTGGTGTGGTGGCATCTGCAGGGGCTTTACAGAACAATGGTGACGGGTGGTGGTGGCTCGGATAGCAATGGCCACCACCACCCGGCCAGAGAGATTTAAAAGGTGAGCGGGTCCTCAACTTTCCTCGCTGACTATCATGCCCACCATCGGAAAGCAGATTGAACACTTCTCTTCACCCCCCCTCCCTGAATCCCTTCTCCCAATTGGCAATTGAGCGTTGCGCTACGCAGAAGAGGAGGACCAACGCCAGAAGGATAACGCTGTGGTCGCATTGCTTCAAGCCCAAGTCGTCGCTCGCCCGCACGACAAGGAGGTTCTGCTCAAATGTCTGCACCTGAGTGAGTCGGTGTTATGACCTCAGCGTGTATGTACTGACGACGACGTTCAGAGGAAGATTATGAAGATAAGTATGGTACCTACATACGTGACAAGGACGTGGAAAGCGCTTTAGCGCAGCAGGACTCTGCCCTTGACAGTTTGCTCCAGCGGTGCCAAATCATTGGTGTGTGGGGTCCATGTCTTGATATTTCCCGCTGTCGTCTGATGGCTCGTGCAGTGAATGCACCTTTATGGGACACTGAGACCATCTGGGACTATGTTCATGACCGTACAAATTTTGCTAAGTTTTTCTTTCGCAAGTTACTGATTGTTTCTTTCCTCAGGCGATGCCTTTGAAGAGAAGTATAAGACCTCGACTGACATTGACAACAAGTTCCGCCAGGATGTCAACCTCAAGTGTGCCTCCCTGCTGTACTACGAGGAGCTCATGTACGTGGCAGACGGGGACACCCAGAAGGCATTGGATCTAGCTGGCACGCGGTTTAATATCCGAGTTGTCAATCCCTTCCCTGGGAACGATGAACACCGCGTTAGTTTTGACTGACAGGGTGCATTGTCTTATGTTTCTTTTGGATCTCTTATTGACCAAACAGTGTAGTTCGTGGCTGGTTGAAGTCCTTTCGCCGCAACAACTTTGAACCCACGTGGATGGTGCCAACCTTGGAGCGCCCCACTTGGAACTTTCTCTTGCCCAACCCGTACCTGGAGTGTACGGACGCTCGGCTCGAATACCACTGCAATTGTATGCCCTCATTTCCTCCCTTTTTTTGCTCCCGAGCACTCATCGTTTGTCCACAGGTCAAGTTTACCATGACTTTATCGAGACGAAAGTCAAGAGTGCACGCGAACTGGCAAGCCATGGGACATCCCCACCGGCCACTATCTCTCTGGCGATCTTCTATACGACCTTTGATGTTTTTTGGTAGTTGCCTTCTCGTAGTTTTTATTTGAATATGTTATGAAATACCACATTTTTGACCCAGACTGTCTGAACGAAAAATTCGCCTGGCTATGTGCGTGGGGAAACACAATAAAGACATTGGGATATGTTCGTTTCCTCCCGTTGCTGTTGGGTGGCACTGATTCAATTTTTTAGGTGTTCAGTGTGCACGGATGGGGATGGTGGCAACGTTGCCACCGTGCACAAGAGCCCATTGTTGTGGGCCAACCCATTGTGCGTCGCGATTGCCGTTTTTGGGGGGGTAGCTCTTGAGGGCTATCTATATAGGCATGTCCTTGCGAGCGACTCCCCATTCCCCTCATCTTGCTCTCAAAGCTCACTGTCCCATGTCCCATTCAACCCATCTCTCCCATTTCCCTTGTATGTTTCTGTTCCCTCTGTATAACACCCTTACTGAGATCGCATTTTGCCATGCAGCCGAGTGCGTGCGGCGGAACTACGTTGTTGGTTGCACGCGCACAGCAGCGACAGGGAAAACTGCGGACAGTTCTGGCCCAAGTGGCCCCGCCTCGCTATCGCCCGGCATGCACGTCGTAAGTGCAGTCATGATTTATGCCTGTAATTCCGCTTCTCGACTTACACTGTTACCCCAGTGGCTGCCGAGATGGCTGAGATGGAGAGGTGCCACGTCCGTGCATTTTTGTTGTCCATCGGTGGGTTCTGGATTCTCTTAGCCTTGAATCCTGGTTAATTAACATGTGTCCCAGCTGAAGCCGCCACCCATTATTCCCTGGCCGATCTGGAGTGGGCCCTTGAGTTCGCATTCAGAGAGCACTTGCGCCGCCGCTGCATCCACTAGATAATTTTACTGTACTAAATTTGTATATTGGTGGACTGAATTGTTTTTTTCCATGACTTGTATACTTTTTCAGGAGGAAATTGGAAAATGGACTCAGTACAAAACCTTACTTCTACAAACAAGTGGAAACAACCACTACGGTACTGTAAGGCGTGCGAACGCCTGATGAACGATCCTTGATGTTTCACACAAGGATAACCTGCAAGGTAATATATTGCAAGTCGTCTTTTATGTGTAGTACAAGGTCAAGGGGTAATTCCCCGTTTGTATCTATGTACAATGTCCTTTATAGTACCAGCGTTACACTTGATGGCTAATAAAGAATGGCAAGCCATAATAGGCTTGCACTTGATACAAATGACGCAGGCCCTAATCGGGTCTGTGATGGCCAAGAGAATGATGTATGATAAGATAAGATTGACATTTGATCATTTATATGCGAAGGGATCCAAATCCCTTACACTCTCCTGCTCTCAGACTGACAAGTCTGCACATTCAAACAGTCAAGTTTGAGGATTACTATTGTGGTTATACACAGTTAATATTACGACTCGTGATCCAGTGTCACGAGTAACAGCTTCAAGAAATATCAGCGATAGTTCATGTAGTGTGGGCGACAATCTTCAGTGTTCCACACGCATCGACTTTACTCGCTCGAGTCCATGAATCCGTTCCAGTATTCCAACGATTCGCCATCGTTGGTGAAGTTGGTGTTGGGAGCCGCGTCGAGCGTCTCCATCGTGGTAGTTTGTAGGCCGAGCGCGCTTGTGCTGGCCCTTGGTGTGAGTGGAGCCTCCGTTGGAGGTTCTACGGGTCGATGCATTGACACGTGCAAGTCACCGTGCGGACGCGGCACTGTGACACGAGTGGTCGTTGAGGGAATGTGACCAGTGGTGTCAGGGCCTATCCGGTTTGCTAGCGAGCGGTGGTGAAATGGTGCGCTAGACTGGGCATTGGTGCTCGAACGTGGGGACCTCGAGATGACCGTGGCATTTGCTGTACTTTCATGACTGCGGTGTTCCGCGCGGGGCGCTAACGGATGCGTCGGACTGATGTTGTAGGCCAGTGATGTGCCCTGCAACGATTGCTCGATGCGTCGCGGCTCGTGGACGTCGCGACGCTGCATAGCAAACGGAGTTATACTGTACACTCGGTTCATACAGTTCTCCGGTTTGGCGAGGCGGCATTTATTCTGACTAATGGCACGCTGAATTCGCGAGCCATCCTCGCGCGGTATCCCTCTCACATCCGGATGGGCCCATTCGTACATGTGGTACCCGGGGACGTATTCAGACTTGGCGGGGTACGGTAGAGTGGGATTGCGTAGAAGTACGTCATCTTCTGCGGCGACGGTATATCGGGGCATCTCAGTTTCGCGCGTCCGCTCGTAGATATCGATGGCCGCTTGCTGCGTCCAATCCGAGTGCTTCATGGGCTGAGGACTATTAGCCATAGTCATCAGCAGATCACGGGTGTAATCACATCCGTCTTCGAGAAGACGGATCCCCACTCCAAGGTCAGCCAAGTGCTGTACAAATTCGCGTTCAGTGACCGGCGATAAATTGTCCAGCCATTCCCATTGCTTCAGTTTCAACTCCGAAGCAACTTGTATGTTGAAATCTATAAGCCGGGCATAATACCAACCCGGCACTCCCATCGCCTCGAGCAACAGCGTGTCAATGGAGTATTGGAACGCGCGTTGATCCACGCCTTCCGATTTTCCTGTGTGGTGCGGCAGCACCATCTGTCGCAACATAGCTCCTCGAAGGTGACGCTTGGACAACGTCCAACAGTCGTCCAATGGCTCGACGCCGGGTACATTGCTATGCTGGCGGTATTGGATTACGCGTCCGGGCTCAATGGGGTCGTATGTCGTGATAGCGCTGGTCGAGCACTTCAGGTACCGTTGCACAGCGGACGAATTGCTTGGTGGTTCGCGGTTGTTGCCAACCGCGTCAAGTATATCTGATACCCAGTCGTACAGCTTGTAGTTGTCTACTGCATACTTTTGTAAGTCGGATCGACGGTTTGTCGGTACCTCTTTTGAGTAGAGATAAATGCCGGAATAACGAATAGCCATACGGCCAGACTCGTACGTTTTTGTAGATCTCGAAGATCGATTTCCACGTCTCGATGTCGTCAGGAAGCAGGTGTCGATCCCATTGGTGCGCCTCCTATCCCGGAGGAGGGCGCTCGATAGTGTACGATGAGACCGTTCGTGAGAAGCCGAGGGGAGGTGGCAGTCGCGAATCTCCTTCTCATGGGGAGTAAGACTGTCCCCCTCAACGCCATTGCTGGACGTGTTTCCCACTTCCTGCATAACTGAGTCTTTGTCAACTAGGTCTGACCTCGCGGTGTTCTTGCCTTTGCCATCCTCAGATGGCGGTCCCTGAGTGCGCGACCGTTTCCGGTCGCGCTCGTTGTCTCTGCCATCGCGTACGCGGTCCAACTCCTCTCGGAGTTGCACACATTCGGCCAACGTAGTTTCGTTGTCCTCTTTGAGCTCCTCGTAATCCTTCTTCATGGACGCTACCCTGTCGCGTAGCTCGTCGCGCTCGTCGAACAGCTTTTCGATCTGTGCCTTCAGCCGTTCACGCTCAGCTGACCATTCAGCTATGGCACGCGCCGCACATTGCCGTTCGTCGAAAAGTTCCTTCTTGGTGTCGTCGAGTCGTGTCTCCGCGATCACGAGTTTCATCTCCATTTTACGCATCCTTTCCAGCGTACGCCACATGCGTTTGGAGCCGGTACCCACGTCAGTGGTTACTGTATCTGACAACTCTTCAATCCCCATTACTTCCATATCTCCCCTGCGTTCACCATCTCTGGTGAACGCCACAGTCCCCTGCTCACCTTTCGATGTAGCATCCGGGAAGTCCAACGTCGGGGTGGGACTTGTACCCCCCCCGTAGTCAAGCACATCAATATCCACGTCCATATTGGGCGCGGCGACTGTCGGGCTAGACGTTCTGTTCTGGCTCGTAAAATCGGACTGCGCGGACGGCCTGTTAGTGCCGTCCATGGGCGACTCGCTGCTCATTGGGAAAGGACGCTAACCTGTCCCCTTGGTGATGCGTAGTCTTTAAGCAAGAAAATTTTCTAGCTGACTAAATCACTTCTCTTCTTTTGGGTGCCTCGCTGCGCCCACAACGCCAAATTTAGTCTTGCGACTCCCACCCTGTCACTATTCTGCCGATCTGCTCCCGCGGATCGACACCCTCGTCGCGTCGATGTTTTCGACGCGACTGTTCAAGCGTCCGCTTCTGCGGGCGCTTGTTTCGGCAATTGCTGCCACTGCTTCACCCCATGAAGCGTGTAGTAGTTGTCCAACGCACTCAGTAATTTGACGGCGTTAAACTTCTCCCACGTAGTGTCACCCAAGTCCCACCGGACTTGGAACTCGATTTTACTGCCCATCCAACGGTGCGCAATAATAGAATCCACCTGCCACTCATCGTCAGCCGGTGCCCCAAAGTCATAAAGCTCCGGTTGTTCCCTATTGGGGAACAACTCGTCATCATTCTCCACATAAGGCTGGAGCAAGCTAATGTGGAAGCGGGTTGTGAACGCGTCGCGACACGAGTACTTCGGGAAGCTCCAACTCGTAGTCAGAGCATTCCGGTAACGCCTTCTGGATCCTATAGGGACCCACAAATTTCGGCAACAACTTCTTGGCGCGGCCTTTTGGCAGCGCCAATTTTTTTGTGGATAGCCATACCAGCCTTCCATTTTCCAACACGGGCTCCTCGCCTCGCCTCTTGTTGGCCTGAACCGTCTGAAACACCCGCGATGCGATGATCGCATCGTGGGCTTCAGCCAAATCAAGTAGCGCTTGCCTCGCAAACACCTTTACTCCTTTCGGGGCATTTCGTCCCGAAGTAAATTCACGCAACATGGAGGGCA